>JANBTS010000025.1:0-158191 GCA_027578955.1 Coemansia sp. RSA 1250 | reverse complement strand
ACGACTGGGAAAGTCTGCTGTATGTTGTGTGCTGGGTGGCGACGTATGGAGTTGTCAGCGAGGATCGTAGAGACCCCGATGACGACATAGCCATAAAATTATGGAACGCCGATGAAGCAAATGCAGCAGAAGCAAAACGTGGACATATGCATAGCAGCGATAATTTTGAAGGCGATATTATCAAGCATTTCCTGCCACAGTACAGGCTTTTGAAATCCCTTGCAAAAGGACTTCATAAAAGATTGTTTCTACATCCTGGATGTGAAGGTGCGCTTTTTGACCCCACAATAGATGAAGATCCTCTATTGGATTCGGAAGATACAGGGTCTCTTCCAAAAACTGATCCGCTAGTGGAGAGGTCCAAACATGCGGATGCAATTGTCAGTAATCTTGTGACTCTCATGGGAAAGGCAGAGAGAGTTGCCAGAGAGAATCTCGCCAACTAAACCCGTCCTTTTTTAAGCTGAAATAAATTGATAGTGCTTCAAGCAGTAGCCCAGGAAGCAGACAAGTTTACGCTGTCGCTTAGGCATTCCAGTAAAATGGGTGCGATAACGACAAAGCAGTGCTATGCTGACTATATGCATGAGCCATTGACAGGTAAATTCAATAATAAGCTAAAAATGAAGAAAAACTGAGGACTAAATAAAAGGTGTTATCCACAAATAACTATTCTTCAGTGCCCCTGTCTTGGTCCATAATGGACTTTATTCTGGGAACAATAATATCGCTCACGTCGGTTGCGTCTTGATTGACTAAATCAATAGAGGTTATCTCAAATCTGTGTCCAGCCCACGGCCCCCGGTGTATCTCTTCTTCACAATATATGCCTGTTGACAAGTTACTAGACCAGCAGGCGTGCAGTAATATTATATGTCCAAATCCAAATCCATATTCAGGCAATATTCTGCTTTTTCGAACGTACTCGTTTGTAGTCATATTCAATAGTACCAGCTTGGCCTCATCTCTGCTTACTGGAGATAATATGGCCATAAATCTTTTGAGTATAAACATAAGAACACTTGAGCCATAACAGTATTTATACACGCGGGGGCACTTATAGTAATAGGACTCATCATACACGTATGCGCAACTGAAGTTATCTGCATAATTATATAAACTCTTTTCCGACATAATGGCCTTCTCTTTCTCAGTAAGCACATTCTCTGGGTAGTCTTTGCCATATTTTCCAACGCATATAATGCGTTTACCAGCCCAAGGTGACAAGAGCTTTTTCCCACGCTTAGCAATGATTCGCTGGCCTATTTCCAAGGTGCGATAGCAAGCCATTGCAAAGCAAAAGACATCATCTATGGACAATGAATATGAGGATATTTTTTCCAAGATCTCAAACGGTAACTTTTCCAATGAGGACAAAACCTTGAGGTTTTTAGATGGCATTACTGGTAACGGATTGAAGGTGAACTTGGATCGAGTTATTTGCTCCTCTATATACTCCGGGGCGAAAGCGTATATTGCATCACCAAGCCTGTTTACCTTAAAGCCCTGGTGTATATCCAAGCATATAACAAACCAGCTTTGTCTCATTGATTTTGTTAGTAAAAGTGTGGTTAACAAGCCGTTTGTATTTTAAAGAATAATAATAGGAATAAATGTTTTTATTGAGAGAAACTTGCTCTATTTAAATGGCCAGTACACTAACAAGTTCATGAAAATCCGCAGTTTTGAAAGGAGGCTGAGCGTAAAAATTTTAGTGAGAGCATCTCTTCTGCAGTAAACAATTAATTATGCCACAGATGAAGTTGTCAGAGCTGCTGCACAACAGCTCAGGAAACTTTAAATGTATGATGACGCTTTTGATATTATTGCCTAGGCTGTAGTGTTTATTTGAAGATTTTGGCCTAATTTACTTTGCGTTTTAATCAGTGAGACTAAAAAATAACCATTTTTCAATTAAAGCCACAGCGTAATATAAGAGAAATTTATTATTCCCAAAGACAAGCACCCAAAAGTCAAAGACTTTATCAGAGCCCTATGGATTTATGCATTTCCCTTACCCAGGAATACTTATAGCCCCTGGATATATCATTGCGCTCTTTGTCCTAATCCATAACTGAAAATATTCTTGATACAATAAAGCCACTTACGTCAGTAGCTTCTTCACACGCATAGTCGATAGATGCGATTTCAAACCGGTGTCCAGCCCACGGTCCCTGATGAAATTCCTCTTTGCAATGTATGGCTGTTGGCGGACCATTAATCCAGGAGGCATATAGCATAATTATATGGCCAAATCGAATGCCATATTCGGGTAAAATCTTGCTTTGTCGGACATACTCGTTGGTTGTTATATTTAGCAGCACAGCTTTAGCCTCACCTGTGCTTACAGGACAAGAAGTGGGCAGCCAATTTTGAAGTTGCATGCGTCTTGATACATAGTAATGGTCGTGGCTAACTGATTTAAGGATACCATTGATGCTTCTCCCATTTAATAACGTTGGATATCTAAATTCCGCTGCATATTCATATAGACTTTTATACGACATAATGGCCTTCTCTTTTTCTGTGAGCACATTCTCAGGATAGCCCTCGACACAATTTCCAACGCATATAATACGCTTACCAGCCCATGGTGCTATATATTTCTTTTCACGCATGGCAATAGCTTGGCGCCCAATTTCCAAAAAGCGATGGCAAGTTAGCGCAAAGCAAAAAACAGCAGCTGACCTCGGTATAAACGAAAATATTCTTTCAATAATTTCTTGTGGTAGCATCTCCAACGGTGAAAGAATCTTTGGCTCATCAAAAGGCTTTATTGGTAGTGGCATGAGGGCAAACTTGGATGGAATTATTAGCTCCTCTATGAGTTTTGGGATTGAACTGTACAACGCTTCACCCAGCTCGCAAAGGCATCCCGTACTTTCATGCGTACCCAAGCACATTATTCTCCAATGTTGTCCCATTTTTTCTGGTCAGAAAGTGGAATAACTGTTGAATAAATGCGCTTTAAACAATATTTTGGTGAAAGATGTAAACAATGCGTTTAGTTTGGAGCATATCACTCCATTTAAATAGCCAGAATCAGCATAAAGTACAGTGCGCTCATTTAATCTGCAGTTATGTGAGAATAATGGCAGCAATAATCTAAGAGAACGCCACTTGCAGAAACCAAATTTCCTTAACAGTGAGCTTGATTAAGTGTGAAACAGGGTCAAATACCGACATGCTGGCTATAATGATATATGAAGCATGCCATACTATGACAATTATAAGAAAAAGAAAGCAGCGGATGTTCAACTAGCTATATGTTAGCAGTACCAAAGCCAGCCTTCCCGAATGGCATGTCCTTATACAATGAGAAGGCTCAGTGAGCTGAGTCAGGGAATTATATTCTTTTACTTGTGCGAAGCCCTTTATACACCTTTATTTTGGAGCAGCACTTAGCCTGTTGAACAAAGACAGCAAACAATGTCTTTCACATTTGTGCAGTCTTTTTCCTTAAAAGCCAAAGCCCATTTTAGAAAACTTTATTTGGACTTTGCCCATTTATTTAAAGAGGAATGCTTCTTTGTCTTTTGCTTGTGCGCAGCAATTTGTCTTTTTAAAATATAAAGCGTTCTTTTACACATTCTTTGCTTTGGGCATTGCTCTATCATTTGAACAAAGGCAAATAATTCTTTGGTGCGCAGCTCTTTTTCTTTAAACCCCAATTATTTTTGGGAGAGCTCCTTATAAACGTTTTTGAATGACAATTCTCCACATATATAAGTAGCATGCTGTAGCCAGGGCCCTGCGAATTACCATCTTTTCTTCTAACCTTACAACATGACCGAACATACTATTCACTTTGGTTATGGAACCGTCACGGGCACAAAGAATTATGCCTTTGATGATTATATGAATATTAAAGAAGCGAAGAAGAGAATAATAGCCGATATGTGTTTAGCAGAAGATCCTGACGAATATTTCCTAGAGGAAATCTGGGAGACAGAAGAGAGTTATGGAAGTGCAGATGGTGAAACCATGGCTAGGACCATTATAAACAGATACCCTCTTCCAAACGATGCTACATGGGGTGATATCAGCTCGGATAGAACCTTAAAGTTTTATTCTATCCAGGAAGCCCAGGATGCAATATTATTTGGAGAAAATAGTGCTGCACAGGCTGCATAAACAATCTAGGAATAATAGATTTTAGTTAAAAATAGGAAAAACTATATGTAATAAATTCAGCTCAACCACATAGTTCTTAGCTCATTCATTGAAAACTTTGTTTATATTCTACTGGGAATATTCAGCCTGCAAACTTCAGGGGTTATGGAGGAGCTGTTAATTAGCATAGAAATAAAACAAAACGTCAAGGCTTCTCGGGGGCTGCATTGCTAATTAAAAAATATTTCATTATGAAGCTAATTCATAGTGCGTCGAGCAGGTCGGCTAAAAATAATTTTCTTTTTAAACCTTATTAGTTGACTTGACCACTATCCCCAACTATTATTCCAGTCAGAGATTTGAGAAAGTCTGCTAGTTAAAAGCGACACAATAAAAAGTATAAAAGGAAAGCTTTCTTCACAACCTCTACTTTTTTCTTAACAACTTATTTTTTTATTCAACCTAAAATATGCCTTACAATTTTACAAATAAGCCCAAATCCACAACACGTCCTGTAGAAGGAACCTGGAAATGCAAGCTTTGCCCAAAAACATTTACTAGCCGAAACAACCTAAATAGACATATTGAAAGTACCGGGCATACTCAGTAAGATATTACTACAATAGAGCACAACTAGAGTTTTATCAATTTTAAGCAAAAATACCATAGACCATAGAAATGTCTTAATTTATAAAAATAAAAACTTAGAGCTTGGCGTGTGCCTGGCTGATCAACTTGGAATTTGACCATGGCTTCCACGGGATAAGCCGGTTAGTCTGCAGCTGATATGCTTTATACAGTGGATACTTGCTCTTGGAAATATTCTCGGTCAACTTTACAGAGCCCCACATAAGCGCAATAAGCAATAGAGGACCAGCAAGCAGCCACATGTTGTTGGTACTGCCAAGATCGGTACCCGTAGCTGTGGCACAGAATACGCACAAAACTGCCCAGAATGCCTGCTCGCATGCTACATTGGGATGACGGCTATATTTCCACAAGCCAGAATGCACAAATCCGGCATCAGATTTGGGCAGCTTCCCCTGCTTTTTGTGGTTCTGGAAATTGTACATTTGCTGGTCGGCAACGGCTTCACCAACAAGCAACAGTGCCATTGCCAGCACTAAAAGCACTTCCACAAGCGACCATCCGTCAGCAGCCATATTTCCAGTGCTATTCTGTACAAACGCTGGATACTGAACCAGCAAGCGCAGAGGCACGGATATTAGATACAGCAACGCAAGCTGATAGAACGAAATGAATATAAGGTTGAATAGCTCCCACACGATCCACTGCAGCGCAGAACATTCGGGCAAGCGACAGTTAATAGCAGCGCGTACAACAGCCCACCGATAATCCTCGGCACCCACAGCATAGTCTCCGCGACGAATCGAGTTGTAGCACAGACGGACTCCCCAAACAAACACCAGTATGGAGCCCACAATAGCCTTGCATTGAGCAGCTTTGGCTTGCACGGATAGCTCGCTTTTCGGGTATGCCAGCGCACCAGAATCGTAGATCCACTGGATAAGCAGGCTGAGCGGGAAGAGCGGCCATATGCGGTCAACAATAGAAAAGTTACGGCGGCCGTTTTGGCGCACAAAGGACAGTAGCCAGGTGGCGATGACGGTGCTCCAGAACAGCGTCTTTACGTTTGCTGTCTCTTCGGGGTACGGCACCGTATTCGTCAGTTGCTGTGCGAAGTCACAAAGCGAGTTTAAACAGCGTGTAAGACAGCACAAATGCATTGGTTGAATAATAGTGTGAAAATAAAAGTAAAAATAAACAAAAGAGAGAATGCTTTCAAGCCTCGCTTTCTTTTTTTTTTTCCTCTCCCTTCCCTTTTCTTTATTTTCTTGGTGACGTTTTATTAAACTATGATGAAAGCTATGACGTTTTTATTGCTAGTGGCGACGGCAGCGGCGGCAGCCAATACCAAACCAGCTGCAACCGGCGATAAGCCGAGCATAATCGCATCGGATCCACTCTGCCCGACATACGACCCTAGCAACTGGGCCTGTTTTGGGCTAGGTCCTTAAAACGCACACGCAATAGCGTCATCGGCAATGGCAACGCACCGAGTACCACGAGCACATGTACGGACGGTTCCCCACTTGCCATACAGGCAGGTATCGAATTGCCCACCGTCTTCAGTACAGCGCATCATTCCCGTGCGACACAGCGGCGCATCACCGCCAGCAGGCGCTACTACGAGGCTAGGCGCAGCAGAGGTTTCGGCTGGCTGCACAGATGAGGGTGATCCAGATTCCTCAATGATTGACAGTGGTCTAGACTCGGCAGCACTAAATGACGGTGACTCGGCAGCATTTATTGACGATGATCCAGTTTCAGAGCTGCATGTATGCTGGCTGGGGAGCGGCGGCTGGGGAGCAACAATTAGCGGCTGTACGGAGCTAGCGATTGCTTGCGACATTTCAGTAAACAGCTCACCATTAAGCTCGTCCTGGCTGCTCCACCACGAGAGCATATACTCTTCATTGCCCAATTCAATCTCGCGCTTGTTGTGCTGATTAGATAGCGGCAGGGAAATGGAAAATGGCAGATGCGCAATGCTGACGCTGCCGCCTAGTGGCAGTGGCAAAGTGCATCCACTGCTTTCCGGTTCTACAGACGATACTGCCATGCCCGACACGGCTATTGCTGCCTGTAATACCAAAATAAATGCGTTCATTTTTATAGTAGACTGTAGAAAAGAACGGAAAAACCAACGAAAAGTTATTTTTCCGATGATATATATCCTGCTCATTCACAGATAAATGAACGGAGATGGCGCCGCCATTGCAAGAGCAGAATATGGAAAAATTATCGGCATCCGGCATGCATAAACGGCAAAAAGACAGTAAAAAAATTGTGTGTCGTGCCAATCTACACGGGCATTTATGTGCCCACCGCTGTGCCTTAAAGAGAGCCGATGTAATCTTGCAGCGCTATAAGCGAGGAGGTCTCTTTTGACTGCTCTGTGATGCCAGCCTCGTCCAGTATGAGACTCGTTAGCGCTCTTGACTCCCCAAGGGCTTTCGCCAGGAAACCAATAGCAAAGACCCCGCCAACGCACAAGGCACCTGAGTTGCTCCATAGCATGCGGGAAACATTGGGCACACCTTGATAAATCAAGATAGCTGCTAATTAACCGTCCAGACTTTGGAAGCCCGGCACACAACTTGCAGGTATTCGCTTGAATTACAACCAAGGCCGCTACGCCTGATCTACCATATGATAATAAGGACTAGTAGCGGAATATAAGCGGGTCTGAGATGTGATTGGGCTCAGCTTGAGGGATATTTACACGTGAAGCGTGCTTGCGTTTGGGCTTGATCCCTAGCGATTAACGCACAGCTAAAGGACCATGAGCGGGATTAAGAGTGTGTGGGGTCGTGAAACCAGAAAAATCATTTTCTTGCTTTGCCCTTTTTCTCATTTTCATTTTGTTTCAATGCCGTTCATGTCGATACTGAAGCGGTTGACGGGAGCTACTGGCGAGGAGACCACAGCAGCCGAGCAGCCCGCAGCCGCCACAAACGAGCCCACTAAAGCTCAAGAATCACCTGAAACGCCCACACTCATACCGCCGCCACCGCCTAAAACACCGCTGTCAAAGGCTGCACCCAGCTCAACGTCCATAACCAGCCTACGCACCCAGGTAGAGACAGAAAAGCAAAACGCATCGTCTACCTCCATGTACCGCGACTTTACCGGCGGCGGACATGCCGATGCCGGACACTGGAACGACCCTCCCACCGTGGTATTCAAACAGCCTGCTGCCAAAAAGAAGCCGGCAAACGATGCCGAGTCAGAAACGTCGTTTATGCTGGTGGACAATGCCGTAACTCCCAATGCCTCGAACGTCGCTGCCGGCACGCCCTCGGTGGATGTTCCCGAAGGTCGCGAAGAGCAAAACTCTGTTATTACAAATAAGCTCGACGACGCCATGCGGTCTCTGAATGCGAATATCGCGGATACTTCCATGAACAAGCGGATGGTGGACGACACAGAAAAGCGACTGGCGCTGCTAAAAGAGCGGCTGCTCGTGCTGGACGATTCGCTGGCTACTTCTGTGTGTCAAATTGCCCTGCTGATCGACAAAGGGCTGTTGCTGGAAGCTGCGGATGCCCACAGAAACCTGATGCAGTCTGGACATGAATCCGAACTCAAATGGCTGGTGGGAATCAAACGGCTTATTGAGCTTTGCCAAAAATCGTGCGCTTAAATTTTAGTTTTTATATATGTGTTTAAAGAGAACTACTAATTAGAGCTTGAAGTGTCCTTTTTGGTTTCTTTGGACTCGGCTTCTTGTAGCTTGCGATCAAATCGCTGCTTTTCCAGGGCAGGTTTAAACGTGTACACGCCAATACAGACTCCTACAATTGATGCTACCAAAGGCGGCATGAGCCTTTTTCCCAACGACATTTTTTTGAAGATGGTAGTTTTAATCTGGCTAAATTAGGCCTTTCATTGGATAAATAATTTCTTGCTTAAAGTATGGGGCCTCGCTCACCAAAAGAGACCCCAGTTACAATGCATGACATTAAAGCATCTAAAAAAAAAAAGTTATGCTAAAGCCTGTCCCTTTCAATTCTGCAAATAAATTGGAATATATTACGGTTTGTCGGCAATTTTCATGCGAATAAACGGAAGCTCAATGTTTTGCTTTATTTTTTTTTTTTTTTTTCAGCAAGTGCTATGCCTGCATTTATACACTTGCGAATCTCGACACATTCTGGATTGCTAAAGCATTATTTGTTTCGTCTTGGCATTAAATCTCGACTCTTTTTTTTTAGGAGCTCCACATAATTTGGAGGAACTAGACCATATATTCTATAATTAAATTGCTATAAAAGCACCCCCCTCAAGCGTATATTCTTGTGCGTTTTTGGAATTCACCACCACTTTATAGTTACTCTAGATTACATTAAAAAATGCTCGCAAAGTTTGGAATTTTAGCACTTATTGCCATGTCGGGGGCTGTGGCCCAAACCGATGCTGCTGTGACTGAAGTTGTGGCGGTTCAGCCCACGGCCACGGCTGTCGAGACTGTCGTTGTTGTGGTGGGCAGAGCATCTGATACCGCCCAGCCCAGCAACTCTGCCTTGCCTGGCGACGAGTCCAGCGAAGAGCCTGCCGAGACTAGTGCACCTGAAGAGGCCAATGCCAGCGAAGAGCCTGCGCAGACAGATGAGCCCATTCTTCCCGATTATTCTACGCCAGATGTCAGAGCGGAAATGGCCAAGCGTGACGGATATGGATCTGACGTTCCGTACAGCTCTGCACCAACAGTGGAGCCATCATCTGAAGAGCCCGCTCCTTCTTACGGTCAGCCTGAGCCTTCAGTAGAGCCATCGTCTGAAGAACCCATTCCTTCATATGCAAAGCCTGAGCCTTCAGTGGAACCATCCTCTGAAGAGCCCGCTCCTTCTTATGGACAGCCGCAACCCTCAGTAGAGCCGTCCTCTGAGGAACCAGTCCCTTCTTACTCTAAGCCTGAACCCTCAGTAGAGCCCTCGTCTGAGGAACCAGCACCCTCGTATGGACAGCCCGAGCCTTCGGTGGAACCGTCCTCTGAGGAACCGGCTCCTTCTTACGCTAAGCCTGAACCCTCAGTAGAGCCATCGTCTGAGGAACCAGCACAATCTTATGGTCAGCCCGAACCATCGGTGGAACCGTCCTCTGAGGAACCAGCTCCTTCTTATGCGAAGCCTGAACCCTCAGTAGAGCCATCCTCCGAAGAGCCAGCTGCACCATCTTACGGTCAACCAGAACCTTCTGTAGAGCCCTCATCTGAGAAGCCAGCGCCATCTTATGAGCAGCCCGAGCCATCGGTGGAGCCTTCATCTGAGGAACCAGCACCATCTTATGGCCAGCCTGAGCCTTCAGTTGAACCATCCTCTGAGGAGCCAGCTCCTTCTTACGCGAAGCCTGAACCCTCAGTAGAACCATCTTCCGAAGAGCCAGTGCCATCTTACGGACAGCCCGAGCCATCGGTAGAGCCCTCTGCAGAGGAGCCCGCACCTAATGGCTATGCCTCGTATGTTTAACAAGTGAAGAATGCTTGCTACTGAAGCGTACAAAAATAGCTGTGTTATTTAGAATCAAATATTTGTTGCTACATCTGCCCACATTTCTCGATATGTGGGCAGATGTCGTCTTTTTTTTACAGGTTTAAATAAATGGAAAATATAAACATGGAGGGCCAAGAAGCCAGCATATGCTCTTTGCACTAAAATGCGCCTTATTCAAACACAACACACATATACAAGCATCATATTTATCTTGCCAATGACCACCCAGGCGCCGCACAGCTGGTTTCAGGATCAGAAGTAAGAATCTCCAGCAAAGACATTTCCTCTTCAGAGCCGCTCCGCGCATGCAGATACTGGTGCATGGTGTCTGGAGTGGGCGGCGATATGGATCTAATTTTGCGCAGCAGCAGAACCATCCCATCGCTTGAAGAAGCAGCGCCCAGAGCCTCAACCAGAACCCGCACGTTCTCACAGTCGGGAACCACTATGTCGCCGGAAATCACATAGGGACGGGAGAACAGACAGAACTTCTCAAACTGCACATCGCACGAGTCCACAAGCCGGTCCAGAAACTTTGTCACAAGCAAGACATCCTCTGGAGCCACCAGCTTCAGGAAGGGAAAGCCGATTAGGTCGCTGTAGTCTGCGTCGAGAACTCTGTCGATCGACGAGGTGGCGAACTTTATGCAGGGCCCGGTCACCTGCCGGTTGCTTATGCTGGGCGCGTAGTGTTCCAGCACCACTGCGCATTTAGCCTGCTGCCCTCGCGTCACAAACATCTGCCCAGAAGGCCGGCTTTGCTCCAATGCATTTTTGGCCCGTGTGACGTTGAGCCTTTTCGCTTCCCGGTCCAGCTGCTCCACTTCCAACTCATGGTGGTCTTTAAATGGAACTTGGGGGAAGGTTATGCCCAGGTATATAACTGTGTGGTCGCATCTAAACGATACGATGCGGTGGAGAACGGGCATGCCTCGAGCCGACTTTATATTGACCCACATGCTGTATACGCTGGCTGTGTTGTCGGTGCCGTCTTCATTGCTGCTGGCGTATAGTAGTGGGTAATCATCCTGGTCCATTGAATCGGCAATAAAGTCTTTGGCTTGTTTGTTGACCAAAAACGACGGCGCATATCCAACGGCGTGAAGCACGCCTTCGGTTACATACAGGACTTTGGTGGAGCTATCGCTGGAATGAATGCCAATATACGACGAGGGGCGTATATCCATAGAAGTTTAGATGGTATTGTGTTGCAAAAAACTGGGAAAGAAAAGCATCACCCCTCCAAGAGTTTTTTTTTCTTTTGCCTTGTTTCGTTTCGTTTCGCTTCGCTTCGTTGTGCGTAGATATGCAAGGGCGCATCAGTTCAGGCAGCTCGTGTAAAAAGGTGCATGCGCAATTAGAAGCAAAATAAAGCGGACTATGTGTGGAATAAGCCTGGAAAGCTCAAGCTGAAATGACTCAGACCATATGCGACCAGCCATCGGGAGCATCGGAGGTTTCGGGTTCGGAAGAGACGAGATCAAACAAGGACATGTGCTCATTGTCGGATTCGGCAGCAAGCGGAGCCGCAATGTAGTTGCCCAGCGTGTCCTTTTTGGGCGGCGGCATGGCCCGCAGCTTGCGGATCATAATGGCCACGCCGTCCTGCACAGCAGCGCCCAGACACTCCACCACGACCCGCTGGTTGTCCTCGTCGGCTGTAACAACATCGCCGTCGATGACGTGCGGGCGCTGCAGCAGCGAAAATGTCTCGAACAGAATATCCATCGAGCTGTTCAGCTTCTCAAAGTAGCGGCTCACCAGCAAGACGCACTCGGGAGCCACCAGCTTGAGAAACGGAAAGCGCATCAGGTCGGACGTGTCCGCATCGATGAGCCTGGAGATCGAGCCCGTGACGAATACCACCAGGGGGCCCGCGGGACGGCGGCCGGTCTCCTGGGTCTCCACAAGGGCGTCCGGGCGCTCCAGCACCAGCGCCGCCTTCGCCTGCCGACTGCGCGAATAGTACAAGGGGACGCTCGGGCTGGCCCGCGGCTGCTTGTGCTCCCTGGTAACGTTCATTCTCTTCATTGCGCCGTCCAGCGCCTGCACTTCCAGCTCGCGCTTGGAGGATAGCGGGGCTTCTGGGAACGACACGCCGATAAACAGAATCGAATTTTCGCACGAGAACCCAATCAGGCGGTGCAAAACGGACTCTCCCGTGGCCGTGCGCAGATGGACTTCCCAGGTATACGCGTTGGACTCGTCATCGTCCTCGGTTGCCCCAGACTCGTAGATTTTCATGTAGTCGTTGTTGTCAAAGTCATCCGAAATGAACGACTTGGCTTCGGTGTTGACCACCTGGCTGGGCATAAACCCGATGGCCTGGCGGATTCCCGACGACACGTAGAGCACCCGCGTGCTGTCGTTCTTTTCGTGAATGCCGATAAATGCCGGACGATCAAGCGCACGAGCCGTGTTTGATGTTACCATTTATAGAAAAATTAATGCTTTTGCCAAACCGTATGTAAAAAAAAAAAGAGGGCTGGGAAAAACAAGCCGGTCTCTCTTTTTGGAAGAGGAAGGGTAAAAGAAGGTTTGTTTGGGTATCTGCTGCAACATGTATATGTATAGTAAAGAAACAAGTGGGCAATCACTTTAGAAAATCTTACTCTATGGCCCATGCGTGTGCATTTATGGCAGCAGCGACCAATCCGGCGCATCGGTAGTCTCTGCATCGCTGGAAATCAGCTCCGCCAGCGACAGGCATCCGCTGCCGTCATCATAGTCGTTGATCTTGTAATTAACGTACCGGCCCAGCGTGTCCCGGGTGGGCGCCGGAACCACGCGCATTTTGCGCAGCAGCAGCACCACGCCGTCCTGCGCCGCCGACGCCAAGCACTCCACCAGCACCCGCTCGTTCTCGCTGTCGCTCACCGCCACGTCGCCCTCGCACACCTGCGGGCGCCGCAGCAGCGAGAACCGCTCGAAAAGCACCTCCACGGTGCTCTCCAGCCGGTCAAAGAACTCGCACACGTGCGTGTAGTCCTCGGGCGCCACCAGCTTCATGAACGGAAACTGCGCCAGGTCCGACTGGTCCGCCTCGACGATCTGCGATATCGATCCGGTCACAAACACCACCAGCGGGCCGGCGGTCCGGCGGCCGGTCTCCTCGGTCTCTACGAGCGCATCTGGGTGCTCCAGCACCACCGCCGCCTTCACCTGCTTGCCGCGGGAGTCCCGGAGCGGCAAGTGGTTGCCGTTTCTGGTCAGCATGGCCTCGCGCGCCTCGCGCTTGCGGGTGGCATTCAGCTGCTTCATTTTGCCGTCCAGCACCTGCACCGTCAGCTCCGTGTGCGCAGAGTAGGGGATTTCGGGGAACGCGCAGGCCAGGAATATCACGCAGTTGTCCAGCTTGAATGCGGTGAAGCGGTGCAGCACCGGGTCGCCCCCCGAGTGCCGCAGGTGCGCGAACCACGTGTATGCGGACGCCTCGTCCTCCTCGTCGGCTTCCCGCAGATCGTACATGCCCATGTAGTCGTTTGCCGAGTACCCCTCCACCACAAAGTCCTCCACTGTCTTGTCGATGATCTGGTTGGGCGTGAACCCGATTGCCCCCCGCGTGCCGCTGGAGATAAACAGCACCTTCATGTCTGGCGTGCGCGTATGGATCCCAATAAAGCTGGAGCGCTGCGTCACCCCGCTTGTCTCTCCTATAGCCATTGCTGCAATTACAATATACTAATATCAAGAAAGAGAAAGAGAAAAAAAAAGCCCCAGCTTGCTCTTTATAGTTTTTAGCACCGAAAATAAATGCTTATGAAAAAAATTGATGATTTACTAGAGTGGGGGATTTACAGCACGCCATACTGCGTGCTCAAATTGCCTCAAGCAATGCCTTGTCTCATTGTCTCAGCTAAAGGAAAGGAGAAAGGTGCATTGGTTCCCTAACAAATAAACGGTAAATCCGCAAACAGCCATCCACGCAATAGGAATCAAAGCTAATCCTAAAGAGCAAGCATACCAGCCGTGCAGACATGGCATGCATAAAGATAAAGCAGATGTCCGCTTGAATAGCACTCTGCTATGCTGATAATCGCCAAGCTGCATTGTTTTTGCCAGATTTGCTGGTTGGCATTTTGCTTTGTTTGGCCCAAGTCCCTTGGCCATTTCTGGGATTTGCCTGGGACAATGCAGCGCAATTTTTGCTTCCGGTACCAGGTGGTTGGGTATAGTACGCCAGCCAGCTAGCTAATAGGGCTTAAAAGCTCCTGTGCTCAGCTCCGCTGCATTTGCCATGATTTGCCGTACATCGGACTTTCTAAATCCCAGGCTCGAACGATCAATAAAAATTAAGAAATAATCATGACGTTTCCTGCTGTTCAAAATTGAGGTGTGGAATTTCACCCTCCTTGTTTATTTTTTCTCTCTCTCATCTTGAAGATGCCGCCTGTGCTGTCGCTTCTGCTGGGACTGGTTCTGGCTCTCACCGCCCAAGCAGCAAGTTCCGGGCTGGTGCTTACAAACGCAATTCGCACGGTCGATTTAACCGCCTTGCCAGCAGTCAGCGAGCAAATCGGCGTGGTCATTCAAAATAACCATGACAGCAAAGTGGCAAAGTCATACGTGGTCCAAATACCCGCAAGCAAACGAGACCGCCTGTCCGAAATTTCTGTGCGTGAGCGCAAGAGCGGCACTGAGCTGCCGCTGGCCAAACTAAACGAGGACTCCAGCTACCAGGCCACCTTCAACCATCCCTTGCAGCCTGGCGACAAGATCAGCTTGAATATTGACCTGGTCTTTCTCAACACGGTTGTTGCCCAGCCCGCAGCCATCGGGCAGTCGGACGACCAGGTCTGGACCTGGTCAGACCACGTCTCCATACTGTCTGCAGACCCGGTCAATAAGCAGAAAACGGTAGTGAAGGCTCCCGGAACCATCAAATCGTATTCGCAGCTCAACAGTACCACTAAAAGCGGCAAAGCAGTTACCTTTGGGCCGTTCACAAAGGACAGCCCGGAACTAAAGAACGCGCAGATGGCCCAAGTGCGGTTCCTCGATAACAGCGAGCAGCTGGAGGCCCTGGTGCACCGCAGAGAGTACTTTGTTAGCCACTGGGCCAACGACCTCAACGTTCTCGAGCACTACGCGCTACGAAACCGTGCGCCGGCAATCTCCGATGGCTTCGACAAGGTCAAGCAGACAGTTTCGCGCTTTATGAAGGCACGCGACAACTTTATAAAGACCCTGCTGGTCAAAGTGCCCGTAGACGCACGCCAAATGTACGTGGTGGATGAGATTGGCAATGTGTCTACGTCGGCAGTGACCAGACCGCAGAGGGTGGACGGGGAAAGGTTCAAGGTCATGCAGCTGAAGCCGCGGTACCCGATGGCTGGCCAGTGGAACTATACGTGGTGGCATGGGTACAGCGTGCCCCTCAGCAGCTACCTGCGCGTGCAGGGCACCCGCCACGCCCTCCGGGTGCCGTTTATCGGCTCCATCACCGGCAGTGCATCCCAAAGCAACGAGATTCCTGTGGCGGCAATCAAAACCCGCAACACGGCAGTTTCTCGGTACCAGCTACGAGTAACGCTGCCAGAGGGCGCAACAAACATCCACGCACATGTGCCGTTTGCTGTGGATGGGCTGCGGATGGAGCGCCAGCATTATTATTTTGACTTACAGGGCCGTACAGTAGTTGTAATTGAGCACCACAATGTGGCGCCGAGCGCAGCAGATGCGCATGTGGTGGTGACGTATGACTATTCCAGGTGGGCGCTTTGGCAGAAGCCTGCGGTCGTGGCTCTTGTGTTGTTTGTCTTGTTTGCTATGGCGTCGGTAGTAAACCGCATGCAGCATGGTTTAGCTACAAATAGTCCTGTTCCTAAATCAAAAAAATCGCAGTGAAATTTATATAACTCGATAGTTTTCTACAAAAAAAAAAAGCCATGCATTCACTTTATCAATGTTTTAATGATGATTACTAGTTTGAATATATAGAACAGTATTATAGCTTGACATAGCATGTACATTTTCCCTTGCTTCGCCTTGCTCTTTGAATTAACATGGCTATGAAAACAGGCATTTTATCGCTTTTAGTAGGGTGTTTGGTGCAAAGCACATTGGCTTCGACTGCTGCGCCAACCAAATGCACCATATCCCTGCCCTTTGGCACCATAGTTCTGACACATCTGCCAGCATTTGTTCCTTCCCAGCTATGTGCCAAACACACCAAAACCCCGCTTCCTCCCAACACCAAGCCACTGACCAGCATGTCTATTTGCGACGCAACTGGCAGTGAGTTTCTTCCCGACAACTGTATCCCATCACCAACCACATCCGAAGGCCAAAGCTCACAGGAGGACCAAGGTGCTAGCCAGGATATGGACTCACTTGAACCAGCTCATATGCGGCTGCATGTTATGCCAACCCCAACCAATATCCTAATCAAACGTGACATTGCTAGCTCGGATGCCTCGGAAAGCGAATGGCCGAGCTCCTCGGCGGAAATTAGCAGTCACGAGGATTTGTTGTCTGAGGACGAATTGGCGTGGAGCGGCATCGACAATGATGGACTGGGCAATTTGTTTGCAGGTATGTTGCAAAGCAGCGGTAAAAAAGAATCGCAAGGCAATGCGGGTTCTGCAAGCGACAAGGAAATGCCCGGAATGGAATCTTTGTCTGCCAGCAATAAAGATAGCTCAAGCCTGTGGCTCTGGGATATTGGCACGGCCACAAGCGCGGAAGCCTCGCCCATGCAAAGCGAACCTCAAAGCCAGCCAGCGGAGCCTGTATTTGCCATTGGGTGGGGAAGCTCATCTAGCGAATCCATTAGCCAAGAAACAAGCGGCCATACGGAAAGCTCTATAAAGCGGGAATCAAGCCCGCTTAGCGAGCCCTCAAGCAGCAGCCAAGAAGCAAGTGTTTCTAGCGAACCTTCTAGCAACCAAGAAGCAAGTACTTCTAGCGAATCCGCTATCCAAGAAGCAAGCAGCCATACGGAAAGCTCCATAAAGCTGGAATCAAGCTCACTTAGCGAGCCCTCAAGCAGCAGCCAAGAAGCAAGCACATATTCTGAAATATCAAGCAAAGCATTTGCACAAGACTCGGATTCTCACGAAGCAGAGCCAAGTTCCGCTTTCCCGCAGTCTACATTGATTTCGGTTATTGAGGAAACAAACGCAGCACCTTTCCAAGGCATCGATAGCACGCCTATGGGGGTAGCGGGTGTTAGGGAGGAATGTGCGGTGGGGAGCTTTAGGTGCACTGACGATAGGCGTGGATTCGATACTTGTGTTTATGGTCGGTGGGGCACCATCCGTATGTGCTCGCAAGGAACCTCCTGTATACCGGTTGATGGCGGTACCATTGCTTGTGCTTAGAATTCAATAAATGAGGTCATTATTTTGTCATTATCAGTTTGATTTCTCCACACACTCTAGCTCTGAAAAAAAAACACATATGTATTGTTGCCAAGAAATTTATTTATAGTAATACTTCAGTGAAAGCATTTTACAAGCAGAGAGATTTTTGTATATAAAGAAAAGGGTCCAAGCAGCCCATTCATCAAAATAACAACATATATTACAACTAACATAATAATGATGAGATCTCTATTCGCCGCTTCACTTGCTGCCTCATTGGCACTTGCCATGCCCGCTCAGTTCTCTACTCCTCCATCCGAGCAGCCCTCGGCAACCACTCCTCCAGCTGAGCACTTTCTGCGCACCATGACCAACAACGAAGGATACACAATGCTGATTGACGAAGCCAACACTGAGCTGGGGGCATTTATTGCTGGAATGTCTGGAGTCGACGGAATCTACAACAACGATGAGCAGGAAGCCAACAGCTCTTTGGGAACCGATACATGGGTGGACGTCCATGATGGCGTTTACGCAGTAATCGATTATGGCAACCCCAACCACTACACCGTGTATGATTCGGCAAGCAACCCCATCGAGACTATCAGCTACTCGATGGACCAGGAGAGCGACTCTGACAGCGATGAGGAAAGCCACTATATGATGACGTTTGTGAATCAGGACGGTGCTACGCTGCTGGTAGACCAGGCAGTCACCGATGCGGCGGTTCTGGAAATGGGCATCTCGGGCGTAGATGGCATCTACACCATTCCTCCCTCTTACGAATCGGCGGAGCTGCCCAGCCGTACCGACACATGGGTCGATAGTGCCGACGGATACATTGCAGTCATCGACTACGCACACCCGAACCACTACACCGTCTACGACATGGAGAGCAGCCCAATCCATACCATTAGCTACTAGAAACTCTATTCTTTAGCATAAATATTAGAAACTAAATATCTGTAACCCCATGCCTGCCACCGCAACCTGCCCCTGGCAGCATTTACCGTTATAATGAGCATTTAAAGCCGAAGGATCGGCCACCTGAGTAACCTCCATTTTTAGCAGCTCCAAACCATCGCACTTCCATAAAGCAACGCGTTGGTCTGTAGCTACTGAACAAAGCCTATTTGCATCTACAAACGACAGGCCCTGTATGGCAGATGCATGAGCCAGATTCTTTTTGCAGACTAGCTGAGCAGTTGGGTTTGGGCTGCTTTCTGTGTTTATGCTGGTGATTGAGATGCTGCAGTCGTCACCACCACTGGCCACAACCAACCCATTGGCTTGAGCCTGCACGCATAGCGCGTTAACGCCCGACTGATGCACATGTGGCACCAGCAGCTTCATCTGCGCGTCCAAACCAACTGTAGCCGACACAGGAGTAGCTACATCTGTCAACTCCCACAAGTATATACTGCCATCTGTTGTCCCGGCCAAAACAAATGCCCGCCCACCACTCAGCTGCACAGACCCAATTGACAGTACACAGCGGGTAGGTGCAACAGCAGAACGAGACACGCAAAAAAACTGCTGCCTAGCCACATCTACACGCCACAATGCTACCGACGCATCTGAGCATGCTGCCGCAACATATGCAACCGAATCATGGCAGCGAGCAACACAGATATCCATTACCCGCATATCAGTATCTTGAGACAAAAGCGCCGATGCCCATTCTACCAACACTGCTTTCGATGGGGTATCAAATGCGCCCGTGTCTAGCTTCCAGCAACGCATTTCAGAGCCAGCTCCAGCAGTCAGCACAAAGCGGCTATTTTCAAAGCCAGCAAAGGCTGGAGGTAGCACCTGGATGCAGCGAATAACCGATCGGTGTCGCTTAACTGCTGCAAGCACTTGAGGGTTCTTTTTACATTCAACTACACGCAAATATCCATCTTCACCACCAACCACCACCACTGAACACTGGTCAGATTGCAGCAGCTGTACACAACGCAGATCAATGCTGGAAACGCCTGTAGCCAGCACCTGTGCACCAGTATTTAGCAGCTGCTGCAAGTCAAACTGGGTAGTAAGCAGCTGATTACGGTTCACAAAGGCAAATCGCAAGAAACTGCTGGCAAACAGCAGCTGCCACTGTCTGGACCCACCGGCATCAATGCACGAAAACAACACGCTGCCAGATACCATATCAGCTAGTGCCAAACGCTTGCAGAAAAAGGTTACGGCCAGCAGCCGCCCACAGCATTTATACAAGCGTTCTACCCAGCCAGGAGTTACAGACGCTGCAGATATTCGATAAAGTGAAGCGTCGATTTGATTTCCTCGACGGATATCCGCAGCAGCAGCATCTACTGGTGGCTCGCCAATGCAAAATGTCCGTCTCCAGCCGTCACGTCCGCCACTATGCAGCACTGTACCTGATTCACTCATGTCAAACAGCAGTGTGGATACCGAATACGAACCATGAGCTTGTGGCCATACACAGGCTACCGGTAGCATGGGTGGCTCATCAAAGGCGATATTTTGTGCCGAATAAATATACAAGCTACCACGGGCTGATCCTAACGCTACCCACAGCCCATCAGAGCTAACCGCAGCTGCCGAGACACGGGTTCCAGGCGATGCGCGCTGCAGCCTAGCAGCTACCCGCCAGCTGTTGTCAGAAACAATAGACCAAACGACGTCGCCTGAATCGTCTACCGACACTATATCATATAAACTACCCACGCGCCTTGATACACAGAGCCATCGCACGCTGGCATTATGAAGACGTGCTGCTGCCCATGTGCATGTACCACGTAGCAGTGTTACTGCTCCATTACGACAGCCGATTGCAACCAATGATCCATCGACTGGTTCAGCAGCTACCATTGCATAACCCTGCAGGCCACAAGGCCCGTCTACTTCCCGCCATGTACGCTGGGCCAGATCATGCACCATAAAATGGTCTGAATTGGTTATTACTACCGCTGTTTGAGCATCGACCAGTGCGAACCCACGAACATTTTCGGATGGACGTAGAGCAGGGCTTGATTGATCCGGTTTACACACAGGCAACTGCACTGGCTGCAGCTCATCCACACTCTCAATACGCCGCGAAGTGCCTGCTTGCCATAACCACAATGATCCATCGCCACCAGCACTAACCACCATGCCTGCACGTACATCCACTGTCCAGACATTCTTGGAGCTTTGTGGCCGCACATCCACTGTATCGCCGTCCCGCCATTCTCGACACGTACCGTCTTCGCTACAGCTTATCAGCCACGACGCACTCTCATTCACTGCCACACATTTCCATACTCGCGCACGATGCCCATATAGCACACGTTCTATACGCCCAGACTCAAGATTCCACACTCGGACAGATCGGTCGTCAGAGACTGACGTCAGTGCTTTTCCATTCCGACAAAAGCTCACTCCAAACACCACCCCTTCATGACCTTGCAGCCGCCACAGCACATTGCTGGGTGTATTTAGTCTCCATACCAGCACGGTGTTGAAAACAGTTCCTGCTGCTACTACCAGGTCGCCTATACTGTCGCCCCACAACGCAGCTGCATAGAGCACACACTGCTCAGCCCCTGTTACTTTTTGCTCGCAGCTGCCAGTTTCCAGGCTCATCACCAGTACACAGTTGTGTGCTGTCGTCAAAACTACCTTCCATGAGTCCTTAGCACGTACCAAATGTCCTGCTTTGATCCAATCGCTAATTTCATACGTGTGGTTGCTGGCTGAGTTCAGTTCCATAGTGTTTGTATTAATCTCCATGACTGCCCAGCTCTTGCCTCCAAATACCAGCATCTGTACAATGCCCCCTGCAGATGGTTTAGCCACTATGCCATGAATACGCGTATATAAAAATACCTGCTTTTGATGCACCATTTGCCGAGTTTGTATGTCATAGATGCTGAGCATGCTGCCATTGCCAGCTGCCACCAAAGCATCGGACAAAAATGCTACTGTCGTTGTTGGCAAAATCTGGCATTGTGCTACTAGCTCCTGCATTTACGCCAGCAGTGGAACAAGAAGGTATCAATTCTAAACGTTTTACAGACTCTAAAGACCAGACCATATAATGGCAAGCATTTATCCTGGTGATGATTTTCTCGTCAGGCTTATGGCACGCATAAGCATTTTAGTATCCCCATAATCCAAGTACTCAGCATAAACGCACTTTGGTTATAATTTGACGAAACCGGCAACGCTAATTTATATTCTCATAGAAAGTATTTACAATCAATGAGCAGCTCGCTTAGTCTTCGGGTTTCACAAGAGTACCCGTCTTTGGTAGAACTGGCCAAAGTGCTAGAATTAGTCCTCGATTTGTTGAAATCGGCTACAAAGCAACTGAGTAAAAGTGGTGTTTCTCATGACGCATTGGTGCTTGCTGAGCTGCCTTCTGAGCTGCCCATTCTGTCCATGTTGCCACTATTGGAATCATTGCAAACAGAAATAGTTGATGCACAGCAAAAACAAGCAGATTCCACGGAACCGGGAAGCAATAGCCATCCAGCAGTCTTGGGATTACGGGATCGGCAGGTTGTCTCACAGGCACTCGATATTTTGCTGCTGTTTGAGATTCTGCCGCGACTCCCTCCTGGTGTTGGTGTGCCTTTGCATTCGCGAATGTCCAGCAATGCTTCTGCAGTTATAACGCAGCTAATGCAATTGCCCAGCAGCAAACATATGTGGAAGCCATCTCCTTCGGCCACCCTTTCTCAGCTTATTACGCAGCTAGTCTACATTATTGACAAGCAGAGCCAAATTTTTGGCGAAGGCGATGTCGCTACTTTGGTGATTACCAAGTTTCATGCTGATTTGCTTGCCTGCTTGTTTACACTGGCTTACTCGCCATTGCCTCCCAAAGATAAAGCAGTGCCGCTTCCCCCATATGTAGAAAGCGATTCTGAACATCGCATATGGCTTCGCCGGGCGTTTACTCGTATATTTGACGCATCCAACCCATATTTGCTGCTTGAATCGCTAACCACCTTGCTTAACGCTGCGTCTAGTTCTCCAGCCAGCACAGAAACGACAAATCAAACTGAGACTCAGGCTAAAGGAAGACGTAGAGCACCCCACTGGTTTATTACACTATGCAGCCGGTTTCTGACTCGCGTGGTTTGCAAGTACCCAAACGACGGAATGCGCATTGCGCTGGATTTCTTGGTTGGCCAAGATGATTCTCCCAGCACTGAAAAGACCGATCGTATAGCTTCGTTGATTCTGACTCCTCCGGCTCAGATGGATCCGCAATCATACTGGAACTCGGTCATTCCACAATTGCGCAACCTGGCTACTAGTGCCTATAGCGAACAGCAACCGAGTTCTACTGCTCCGCCAGAGGTGCGTGAGCGTATTGTCCAGACTGCCATATATGCGCTGCGCCAGCTTGCTGACTCTCATTCCGATGCCTTTGATAGCTTGGTAGCTCAGCCATTGCTAAAGCCGCTACTTCAATGGCAAACCACTTGCCCGCTACCGCTAGCTTTAAATGAACAGACTAAAGAGGCTGATCAGAACCAGTCGGTGACGTCATCACTGCTGAATATCAACAAAACATCGGCACCGCCACCACGAATAACCGAGCTTGACGGCAAAGATCCAGGGCACATACCCGACGAAAAGGTGCTGGCTACTTGGGAAGATCTGCTTGCGATATTAGAGCAGCTACAGCAGCTAGTGCTTTCAGGGATTCCGTCAGCAAAGCTCGTGTCAGCGCTAGTAGCACCAGTGTTTTTGCCGCTCTTTTATTGGTTCTCCTTTGAGCAGCAACAGGAGAAGTCTGCCGGAAGTTCAAGCAATCTAGCGACGACAGCAGATGTCTTGCGAGATATCTTGGTTACCAGCTTGCGGATTTTACCCACTTCAGCTGCCACCGCTCTAATTCTTGAGCTTGTACAGCATACTCGAGATGAGCATCTGGACTGGCCCGAGTTTATGTCAATTGACAAGCAGCAGACTGTATTGGCATGGCGCGGCGCTCGCTTATCCTCGAGCGATCGTAGTGCGCAGGACAACTCGCAGAGCATGGTGTCGGTAAGCGCTCTTATGGATATCCTTGGATCGACTAAATTACTTTCGCTATGTGGTGACGTGTTTTTAGCAATGTTGCGCGAGCAAGAGGCAATGGTTGATATTCTGGAGGACACTTTTGCCGGCAATACCAATATGGTTCGTAGCTGGTGGATGATTTCGCAGGTTATTTTGGCCATTGTTGAGAAGTTTGGAACACGTGTTCTTACACGCCATACCGACATCTTGGCATTTATTCTAAGCATTCTTGACCGTCATGGCTCCGCAGCAGCAAGTACAGATGTCGCAAATCGCAATACTTTTAGCCAAGATATGTCGTCACTAGAAGAACTAGTTGAGTCGCTTGGCATTTCTGATAAGCAGGGCTCTGTAGTTGCCAGCGAAGGGTTGGATGAGCAGTTTGATCTGCTGGAGCGCAAGGTTGGCGGGTTTGAAATGGTGGTGCTCTCTCTGATGCTGTTGGGCCAGATCCTAGATGCCAGCGAGCAAGCAGCATTTGCAGGCTCTCATGAACGAGCCGAAATTCGGGACATGCCTACAATCGAATGGAACTCGGAGTCTTTGCAGCTGCTACGCCGAATTCAAGATTCTGTCAAGCAACTAAACACCCTAACAGTTCCGATGGTTTCGCAGCTGTGTACAGTTTCTCGACACCAAATTGCGCTAATACTTGCGCTCAACTCAACACAGCCGCAAGAGTCTGACTCTAATTTGGCTACCAAGACCGAGCAGGAGCGGTTCAGCGCGGCTATACGCGATATTCGTGACGACTTGGTTCCCGTTAAGGCGCATGGCATGATAGAGCTGCGCAACATGGTGTTGGCGAAATCTACGGTTTTTGAAAGCCCTGATAAGCTAGACGCGGCAATCAGCCTCTTTGTAGAGCTTACTCATGATTCTGATTCCTTCTTGTACCTCAATGCTATCCGCGGGCTGGCTGCTCTGGCAGATACTCATGGGAGCAAGTTTATTCCGCAGCTGGTTGACATGTACGGTAGCAATGAGCCAATCGATCAGCGATTACGTATAGGCGAGGCGCTTTTGCAGTGTGTGCAGCGAGCAGGAATGATGCTAGGTGAGTATGCCCAAAGCATTGTCCCTCAGTTGCTCGATATTATTAGGCATGAAAACGATGTGGTATCGGTGCACTCGGCTATATCTATCTTAGCTGCTTGTGCACGAGCATGCTCTGTAGCCATGCACCGCTGGCTGGACGAGATTGCCCTTACGCTTGATAATCTTCTGGTGCTTATGGCGAATTCTGAAGATGAACAAAAGATGGCAGTGCGTCGAGCCTCGGTGGTGTTTTGGGTTGACCTGGTCACCGGCTACGAATCGCGGCTGTTGCAAATGGCAGATGGCCAGGTGCTGAAGACCATATACAAGACTTTGCGTCAGCTAGCTCATTCTGATTCCGATGAACTGGTACGCATCCATGCTCAAACTGGCATTGACCAGATTGATTCGACTATACGCGAGCAGCTTATTCCAAGTAACTATCTTCCATAGAATTTTATTATATAAACCCTTTTATGGTTATATTGGCTCCGTGTTGGTCGACTATGGTCTGGAAAATATCTATATGCTGGCTAGGAACATTGAGAAATGTCAGTGCTTGCATCCTTGGCAGCAGGTATGCCATCAGCGTCTCCAAGTCGTGTTCGTGACATTCTTGAACAATGTAAATAATGCCCAGACGCTCCAGCTTGAATTCGGTCTTGCCGTTCCTTGCAGAAGAGTTTGCGGCACACACATTGGCTATTTGGTCCATTGATGTGCGGTAAGAGACCAGAGATAACAAGTTTGGCAGTCTATTCAGTAACTCCAGCAAAATGCCAACTGCAAGCGGGCTCATAATCAGCGCACGAGTTACATTGGGCCAGTAAATCGTGTTTACTGAAAATGAACTCAATTTAGCCTGGCGACCCAAATACAACGACGCGTTTTGTATATATCGGCTATTTCCAAAAACATAGTTTGCAGACTTGCTCAATTCCATAGAGTCATAATAATCTGTGTAGTGGATATTCACGGCAATCTGTCTGACCTGATTCAGTTTACACTTGCTCAGTAGAGGAATTATGCAGCTTGATCCGTGTATGGTTGCTTGTCCCAAAGATTTTGGAAATCGGCCAGCAGTTAACAAAACACAGTTTGGCGGACAATGCAAGATACGTAGATTAGACAATACTGGAAAGTGCAACTCAAGCTCATAGCATCTATTGCGGTCTATCACTGTATCTCCGCCTTCATCAAACAACATATGGCCATAAGCTACCTCTAACTTTTGCAAACTACTGAAAACCACTTTATTTGGCAAACCAGCAGCACTTTGACCAAATTTGTGCCATGAAAACTCACCGCTGATGCCATATAAATTCAGGTACTTTAATGAGGAGGCGTTAATACGCGATAGTAGCTGATCTCCATGCGGGTCAAACATTAGCTTCAGAGACGTCAGCTCGGTGCTAAACTGGCTGCAACTATACTTTATTGGCGAGTTGCACCAGATCTCAGATAGTTTGTATTTGGCAAGCAAGTTGCCAATAAATTCAGCAGCTGGCTGCGAATCAGGCTCACCATAAAATACCAGCTTCTTGAGATTGGGCAAATATGAGCTGATGGCATCACTAAAATACAACAAGACTGGGTCGGGCTCATCCAGATTCTGCACTCCGGATTCTACAGAACTTACATATAAGCGAATATTTAGTGTTCTGACGTTTTCCCACCTCTTACTATCTTCATATGAATAAAGCAGCTGCTGAACCTGCTTTAAAAATTCTTCAAGCCCCATTGTATGCACTAGTTCAATGTCTAATTTTCTGGCCAAGCATAAGGCTCTGTTGGACTTTATCAAGTCAACATTTGTGGCAATTCCCCTGTTGTGGTTTAGCGCAAGCGACTGGGGCCGAGTATGCTCTACATACGCGTTGCTGCTGATAAATGCGCTGTTGTAGGTCATAGGCAACGCTAGTAAGCGCCACAAGCGACAAACGGACAATACTGGCAGCTGGTGCTTCCACAATTCCAGAGCTGGTCCCGATTTACCAACCACTGCTTTCAGCACCAGGATTTGGATATCCCAAGGCAAATTTACAATACACACCATTACTGGAAAAAGAAGTGCAGGAGAAAACTGTTTTAAAGGGAAATTTTATTTTGAACAAAAAGGTTTGCTTTTTGGTAGCCAAAAAGGAAACAACATAAAAGAAATAATGCCAAGATGCCTTTAACACAAAATGTCGTATCTTATCTGGAAGAGGTGCGGGTGTGATTTATGGCCCAGTGCCTGTACAAACTTGAGCATTTCATGAAAGTACTCGTTGGAAAAGGCAAACTCGGCAATATTGGGGATGGCCAAAAGCAAGTACTTTAGAAACTCTGGTGTGCTGGAATCACCAGACATAAAAATGTCGTTGTAGTAAACCTTGGTTATGGTGGTGCTAATTGGCTCACAATTCTCGTTGTCAACCTCGCTCTCTTTTTGATGGTCCCAGCCCTCCATGGTTACTGCGCTCAATGCCAGATCGTTCAAACTAGGCAATCTGGAAATGAGGTCAATTAAAACAACTGCTGGTACTCTGGTAAATATCGAGAGCTTGTTGAGCTGGATCCAGTTGATGCGGTTAAAATCAAGCATTTCTGGGGAGCTGCAAAGCGTCAGCGAGGTGAATATAGCACAGCTTTTGCCTCCAAACAGCTGGCTGGTGGCTGAGTAAAACGCGCTAGCATCACCGGCCGGAGCACACGTGCTGACTACTACAGAGTCGACAGGGTCTTTATATTTGCTCAAATGCTTTGTCAATTCTAGCTGACCTGTGCAATCCGTAATTCGAAAGCTTTTCAATGCAGATGAAGCTTCGGCATTCAGCAGAAAACTACTTGAAGGGCACTTTTCTACATCTAGACACACTAACTTTGGGAAATACAGCCTGAGCCCCCGGCTATTTTGGTCAGAGCTGCTGTAGAACATATTTCCTTGCTCTTCAGACAAAGGGACATCCTTGTAGCTGACAAACAGCTTTTCAAGATTGTGGAACAGGACACCGTCTATTTCCATATCATTACCAGCATTGGCAAAGCAGTGCCAAATGTCGTTGCCAAGCACCTCTGTCAATTTCAAATGCCTCAACGTCTCGGAGCATATGCTTGGCAGCTTATCTACATCCAAGCCGCCATTAAGTCCAAGTTCAAGCTTGGTCAATTGCGTCAGCTGTGTGGGTACCCTTTTCAAAGCTGACGTATTTCCAGTAAATGCCCCTAATTGCGTGCCATATACTGCAGAGAGATGTTGCACAAACTCGCTGCAGCAACTTTCTGCATCATTGCCGAGAAAGTACAACCGATGTACATTTGGCAAGTGCGCTGCAATTTTAGCTGCAGCACTGGCAATCTGGAATACGTTTTGCTGCTCGATTGCAGCGTTTGTAGGTTCGGGTTGCTGCTCAATTGTGTCGTCTGCAGGTTCGGGTTGCTGCTCATCCCTGTCAATCGGATGTGTATAGAGCAGAGATCCGTCGTCCTTATCAGAAACCACCTTGAGCACTCGTACGTTTGTCCATGGCCCTTGTTCAATGGACAGATGGTCAAACAAAGTGTTTAGCATTTGCAACGTGTGGTTCTGCCAGTTTACTTTGACAATGACTTGGCGGATCCTGCTCAGGTTGTTTGATTTTGCAATTATCTCAACATTAGTACGCCATTGCATGGGCGCACGGGAAAATATATTGTCCTGGTACACTAGAACAGCAGTTCTGCTAAACAGCGGCAGAGCTATATGCCTCCACTGTCTGCAAACAGTCATGATTGGCACAATAGATCCCAAAGTATCTAAATTATCTTCGTATATAGCAGTGGCATACTTAAAAACCCCACGCAAGATATCTTCGCTATGAATACAGTTGTTCATGGAACAGGTTTGAAGGAATATGCAATTGAAAAGAAAAGGACAGGTGGAGAGACTTTGGAGTCGGCAAGGAAGGATTTGGCATTTATACCGACATTTTAATCCACATTGGCAAGGGTTCTCTTTTTTTTCTCTTTTCTTTGTCTTAAAGCATAGCAAGAATTAGAAAATTTACCATTGTCTCTTTGGCCATGATATCTTTTTTCCATTGTAGCAATGACGAGACAGCCAAGAAACCTTTTTGGTAAATAAGATGTATTAATGAAATCTTATAGAGCGGTGAAATACTCCCCTTGAATTGTGTGCAATTTAACCACAAAAACAGAAGAAACCAGTGTGAACTTTTTTGCCATGACCATCCAAAATAATAAATTATTTGAATTACGCATGCACGCAAGCATATATAAAGCAGCTGGAAAGCTGAAGAAAAAATCCGCCCTTGAGCACAATCAGGCTGCAGATGATGGCTTGCAAGTTCTGAATGCTAAATAAAAAATTATGCGAGTGTAGAGCTGGACAACCAGCGATTGAGCATATCTAGCGCATTTTCCGGCTGATCCATGGGAACCATGTGCCCCGCCTCATAAACACGCACAAAGCTAAGTCCATTCTGAGTTCTCACTTGCCCAGCCTTGTTGCCATTCACCACCCACTCCTTGTCCTCGGCGCTATTGAATGACATCTGGCCTGCCCACTCCATCTCCATCAAAGTGGCCTTTACTCCATACCAGTTGCAAATCCAGTCGGCATCACCAACATAAATTAGCGATGGAATCCCGGCTTCCAGAATCTTGGCCAGCTCAGGTGTGAAGCTTCGCAGAATGTCAAAGTCGCCCAAAAAGTCAGCTTGCACTTTGGTGGAGCACGACTGGTAGTCTGTTTCCTTGGCATGGAGAATCTCTTGCACGCTGCTTTGGTTAAGGAATATGCCTGCATAGGCAGTGCTTTCGTAGCAAAGTGGTTCTACAGCGCATTTTATGCGCACGTCGTAGGGATTCAGCTCGGGGTAATCAAACACATATGTGCTCTGTACAGCAAACTGACAGTACGCGGTGGCAATAGTACACTCGTTTACGTCTTTGCTTTCATTGCACTGGTCAATCATTTTAGCGCAGTACTTGTAGTCTACATCCATCTGGTCGCACGTACTCTGCTGGAAAATTGGAGGATACGTGGAGTTGCATGCCATTTTAGAGTAGTACTTGTACTGAATGCGCTGGTTAAACAGCCCATTGCCGATGCCAATAGAATAAAGCGGTAATTCACCCAATTGCGTGCTAAGACCGGCATTGTGTGAATTGACTTGCTGGTTGTGGTCCAAAATAGCTGCGCCTATTGCTGGAATGTAATGTCCGGCATACGACTCTCCAAACACATGCAGCCCGCCAGAGAGATATTCGGGGTATGTCTTGTAGAACAGCTGCAGCAAAGCGACAAAGTCCTGCGCTGCTGCAGTCGAGTTTGTTACTGGCGTTCCATACGAAAACCCGACATTCGTTGGCTGATCAATAAAAATGACATTAGCATTTTCGTTCCAGCCATATGGATTGGGCTTGGTAGCAGTGCCGTTATCTGTGACTAGGCAGGGGCCAAGCTCAGTCAAAAGTCCCGTCATAGAGCTGCAGCCTGGTCCGCCATTAAGCCACACTACCAATGGAGAAGCCTGGCCTTGAACCTTGTTTTTGGCTTCAAAGAACCAATAGAAAAAGTGCTTGTCGTCCTCCGTATCCAAATACCCGGTCATTTGCTTTACCCCAGCATCGCACACGCCATCTATGCTTTTGGAACGTAGCTGGTAGCGAGGCAAGGCGCTATGAGTGACTACATTGTCCCAGCTGCTATGTGTATCTCCGCGACGCCATAGCTGGGTTTGGGCTGAGGTTGCAGGCATGGCTGCAACAGCTGCTACACAAGCTATTACTGCTAAAACACACGAATACATGAAGGCCACTAGGAATTAAACTGATAAAAATATATGGTTATTTAAGAAGCATAAACAGGCTTTATTTATACCAGTTTTCGTTGCAAAGTTCTTCAAAAATAGAAAAGCTCAGCGCACTCTTTCAAAAAACATCTATGCAAGGCGGGGGTACATGCGATTTGCGCTGATTTCCAGCTGGCTTACCTCATACTATCTAGTTTACGTCAGTTAGGCATATAATTTTTAGAAACATAGTTGACAACTTAATGTTTGGTGATGACAATCGTCAAAATTTTAGAATTCCGCGTATTGATGTTCAACTTGAGTTTATAAAAACAGCTGTTATCAGCCAGAAATGTTGATGTTTGCTTGGCTTTTTTAGAACTATGTGTTTTATTCGAACTATGAAATTATTTCTGTTAAATGAGCCTCTGGATACAACCAATCATAAGGGCTGCGCAGAAAAGCGTGTTGGTATATACATGTATGGATCCGCCGACATTTAGATCAGCATGGTACTTGGACAAGGCAGAGTTTATAAAATCTCAATTTGCTGAACCACACGTAAAGTGGCACCAACAACTGCCTATATATTAACCCGGCCTTCAAACATATTTAGTACCTGTACAACAACCATAAATATAGAGACAAAGTGCAAATAAGGGAATGCATACAACTCGGCCCAAGCAAAGTGCGTAAAATAAAAAATGCCCAGAATAAATGCTATCAATATACCAGTGTCCACAGACACCACTGTCCACAAAATTGGTATAGTGTTGTTTGCCAAAGCGTGGCCAACAACCACTCCCTGGCTAAGAGCAAAGGCGAATATGGTGTATGTAGCTTCTTCCAACTTTGCTATATACAAAATAAGTCGTTAGTAATACAAGAAGGTAGTTGATTAGTGGCATTCAGGTATCTGGAGAGCTATACCACTGATTTATGTTTGGGAAGTATGAAAATGCTATGGCAAAGATGACTGCAGCCAAAAAGAATGTAAGGAACAATGCGTAGATGCTGGCTCTAAAAACAACTACAGCAAATTGCTTCAAACACCCGCAGTTAGCCCCATGTGAATTTTCTGAGTGTGTGCTATGGCTATCGCTCTAACCTACTTCAAATTTTACAAAACTGACGCCATTATTGGTTCAGGAATCGCTGTATTCTTGCTGTTAGATACATCGATTGTCTACGCGGCCAACAAATACATGGAGAAATCATATTTTAAGGCCATTGCCTATGCTTCCTTTTGTGTGTTGGCAATTTTGTCAATTGCCTTACTATTGTTCAACAGTTTGATTCAGTAAATAACTCCAAAAAATTTTAAAAGTACATAAATCCTACTTTGGGCTCATACGAAACAGAGTGTTTACCAGCGACAGCACTTGTCTGCTTAGACACTAGCATATTTAAATGAGCAATTTCTTGAGACTCTTTAAATGCCAAGCTATATGGACCTAGCATCTCTGCCAGAGCGCGAACCAAAGCCGACCATGCATTGGGAAGCACTACACCAGAAATATCCAGCTTATATAGCTGTTTGGCCTGCTGCTGACCACCATGGCTACTGACATATGTTGTAACCTGAGCAAACCGCAGCACGCATTGGCGCATCGTAGCATTGATAAATGGGCCGGTAGAAAACACGCTTGCGAATTTAAACGATGTTGACATAATGTAGCCCAGTAAGCCATCAACATTGTCATTGCCCATCACCAATAAAGCCGACTTTGGAGTTTTGTCTATGCCAGATGAATGCAAACGATGAATGTCAGCCGACTTTTCGTGAGTCCCAGGGATTTCGCTCCACGTATGTTGCTGAGGAGCTAGTGGTAAGCTGAACTCTACATTTTGCTCATGCAAAAGCTTCCGCATGCCGCGATGCGAGCAATTAATAACAGCTACGCGTTTACAAGTGCCGTCTTTGTTCCGCCGTGCTTGCAGTATTTTGAACACCACGGTAAAATCACGCAGCTTTAGATAAATAAACGGATACCTTTCTGGTACTTTAAGCTGAAGATCAAAGGCCGAAGCGAAGGACTGTTTTACCGCGTCTTCGGCTATAGTGTTGGTTCCTTGTAGTTCCCAATAGACCAGTGAGTCGGCTATGCTGCTTATGGGGCTGCTATGAGTGGTGCACAATGATGTCATGGCTAGCAAAGAACTAGACTCGCGTAATGGCTCCAAGGAATCAAGCGGGAAGTCGCAGGTTATCGAAATGTGTGTGCAAAAGGACAGGGATTCTGGCGGCTTGGAAAACACCAATGGTGGGTTGGCAACGGGCTCTGACGGCTCTGGGATTGTTTTGTTGTCGCTAGCGGTATCGTCAATCTGCATCATGTCACTGTCGGTTGCTGGTGCGGCAGGAACGAGCTTGTATAAGCTGGGATCGTTTCCATTAAGGTCGCACTCATAGTTACCATCAACATCGTCTTCGCCTTCAGAGTCGCTATAGTCTGCAGTAACCACAACTATTTGCTCGCTGCTGTCCTCATAGTCCTCGCTAGTTGATGTTGCTACCAGAGTGTCGGATCCTTGAGATGATAGGTAGATATTCTGGTGGTTTAGAATGTCGTGGTTGATTATATCAAACGGGTCGTCTTTAAGAGCGCGTAAAGATGCTGCAAATGGCGATGCGCAGTCACTAGACCGGATCTTTTGAGCTAGAGCCTTGGATGCTGCGTCAATCGTAAGCTTGGCAGCGGTGCTTGAAGCAGGCTGCTGTTGTTGCTGCTGCTGCTGCTGCTGCGGATGGGCAATGACCTCGCGCTTGCGCTTGGTGCCAGAAGTCTTTGCTTGTTGCTGGCGTCGCTGCTGCTGCCGCTTTTTCAACTCTGCCAAACTTGAACCAGCCATATTAAAAAGATAGGGTAAGCAAAACTATGAAATCGATCTATAAACGCGGATTTTCAGTGGAAATCTGCGATTCCTGCTGATTTTGGGATGTGCCAGGCGGCAAAATATGACGTCGCAGGTAGTCATTGACAAAGACGTGATGGGGATCGCACTGGTTTCTGGTTTCTAAGAATTGATTGAAGCGCGGATAGCGGGAGACAAAGTCATGAAAGAACATGCCGTGGGCCTTGGCCCAATGCGGACGCCCCTCGTGCTTGCGCATAATGCGCTCAAATGCCTGCCAATATGCCTTGTAAGGTACAGGGCGGTGGTAAGGGCGATACATGATAACGCCAATATAACAAACAATCTGGTCGCCAGACGCAGGGCTTAGCCAGACGGAAGTTCCGCGCACAAAGCGGATTTCTACCGGAAAATGCACCCGAGCACCACTCTCATCAGTCCACTGCTGCAGCTCTTGCAGGGCTTCGGCAGCCTGGTCCAACGGAATCGCCCACTCATTCACGTACTGCGGGAATAGGCAGTCAAAATTGAAAACACGGAACCCTTCGTCAACCCATTCTCGCCTAAAGTCAAATCTGCGAGCGAAATGCTCCCGCGTCAGATGCGGGATACTGTTGGGAAAGCAACGTGCCTTGAGCAGTTGCATCTGATAGATATGGAAGCCATAGAGGCGGTCGCGTACAAACGATTCGGGAGACTTGCGCGTTCTGCTGCGGGTGCGGTTGGCCCGCCATACCACCACATTATCTGTATGCGGGAACCACCATACGCGCACATGCTCGGCACTCTTTGCCACTGCGTGCAGGTCCTGAGTCACGCTAATAAATGACTCGGGCTCTTGCACCGCGCGCAGCCAGAACATGGGCTCGCATTTTATTGTCACTTGCGTCACTATGCCCAATGCCCCCAAATGGCACCGCGCTGCGTCTAGCAAGGAACGGTTATGGGCCAGGCTGCACTCTTGGCGTTGACCTTGCCCATCTATCAGTACCAACCCAACCACCATGTCACTCATATCACCGTACTCTATGCCAGTGCCGTGTGTAGCGGTAGCTATGGCTCCCGCAATGCTCTGATCGCTGATACTACCCAGATTGCTCAATGCCAGCTGCCGCTGCTTCAGCTCTTCATGAAGCTGGTAAAGCCGCATTCCACCCTGCACTGTCGCCGCCTCTGCATCGCAGCTTATAAACCGGTTCATTTTATCCATATTCAGCATGATCGCATTAGTGCATGCAATGTCAGAGGGTGAGTGCCCCGATCCTACCGCCTTTACTGTCAGTTTGTGCTTGTTGGCAATACGTACAATGCGGGATATGTCCTGTTCGCTGGTTGGCGCCACATAGTATGTTGGCTGGCTGCTAAATGTGCGTGCCCAGTTTTGGAACTTGAATCCATGCGGCTGAATCCGTAAGCTGTTTAGAAACTTCGCGTCCTCTTCGTTTAGATCCATGGCGAGCAAAGCTAAGAAGAGCACTACTTTTTGTTGATTAATGGCTTTTTTCGGAAGAGAAAAAGATTGAGTATGCGAGATACAGATAACCGCAACTTTTCTGGCTCGGCAAAATGGCACAGCGTTCTAGAGCCGAGTCATGCGGGCTTCAACCATAAATGCGATGCATGCGGAATAAACCGTAAAGTTGTATTTCCTTAAATGGTTTCTCCAGTAGATTCCAAGCCTTCTTTTTTTTTGCTTCAGAATGTATTTGGCATCTTTTTTCACCATTATACTCTCCATATTTGGCGCGTATACTTTAAATTTACTCCAATCGCCCAGCATGCAACTAGCAACCAATTCTTCGTTTCCAGTGTACCTAAGCACGTCCAAACTACGCATTCTAACGCAAAACATATTTGAGCGGCCTCCACTTATTAAGAACAACAAGAGCGACTGGAAGGATGCGCGCTTAGACTATCTCATCGAGCACATTCTGCCCAACTACGATGTGGTCTGTTTGCAGGAAATGTTTGAGTTTGCGTCTAGCCGTCGCAGTCGCTTGCTGGCCGCCGCACAGAAGCTGGGCTTTGAATACTATGTGGTGAGCCAAAGGCGGTTTATTTGGAACCTGGCCATAGACGGCGGTCTGGCCATTCTCAGCCGCTACCCCATTGTTGCTTCTGAATCTCTTGTTTATCAGCGGGGAATAGGCCCTGATTGGCTCGCCAAAAAGGGCGTGCTATATGCTAAAATCCAGGCCCAGCTTCCTGATCGTGAGCCCACACATGTGCATATATTTACCACCCACACTCAGGCATCCTATGGCGAAGTCCTGATTACGCAGCCAGACGTCAAGCGTCGCTTGGCTCAGCTGTTTGAGTTCCACAAGTTCCTGGAGCGCATATTACCTCAGTACCGTGCTGCTGGCGAGCCGGTTGTCTTGAGTGGCGACTTCAACGTGGATTCCCGTGACCACGAGCTATCTGAACCCAAGTCTATTCCGTATGAGCGTGAAGTGGAAGATGGCGTGCAAACGTCGGATGAAGGTGCAGCAATGCTAAGTGTCTTGCAAGGCCACGGCATCGACCCTAGCGTGCTGGGTCCTGATAACAAAGATACTTTCCGTGGCAAGACTATTATTGAGCTGCATGACGCCCTTTATGAGCGTTTAGGCTACCATCCAGTGACCTTTGGCAATATTGTGGTGGACAAGGATGGTACGGTGCGTCCGCGAGAAACTGTATTGACTACGCAACAAGACAACATGGTTATGCATTCTATTGACTATATTCTGTGGTACAATCCGGACGCCGAAGAGCAAAAGAACAATGTTGTTGCTCAGCTTGCAGATGTTGGCGTTACTCCTAATTTTACTCCAGGACAGCCATTTACTCAGATTTCTGACCACTATGGTGTTTCTGCAGAGATACACTTTTCTTAATCGTTTATCCTTTTTAATTAAAAAGGACCAAAGCGTCATAAAAAGAGGATGGGCTTTCAAAGGGAATGAGCAAAATGACCCTCTTTCCCAATAGCTTAAGCATACTTTTTTCTATTTCCTTTGATATGTCCTATACTGTCGACTACAGCAATTTGCCTTCTGTGATTCTGCTAAAAGTATATGAATACGATAAAGCGGACGCTATTATTAAGCGCAGCTATTCGCCAGCTCCACTGCTTTTTTCTCCAATACTGTACGTATGTAGCAGATGGCGCTATATTCTATGTTCAGGATATTGCCGAGAATCGAGAATTGTGATAAATCTATCGCCGCTTTCCGTAACTTGTGCTCTGCTGGACCTAAAGGATGTATCTGAATCAATAATAAAGTACTACCAAAAGTATGTTCAAAGCCTATGGTTAAAAACATCAGCCGCTGGTATAATTAATGGCACAGCTGCAGACAATATGGAGCGGATTAGTGCAGCGGACAGAAATAGCCTTGCAACTATAGACTCTATGAGCTTTCAAATGTTTTTTTCTTTTGATGAGGTTGATAATGTTGATTTCAAAAATATCGACAGATTTGCAAGCGTATTTAACGAGCTATTTCCAGCAATAAGCTATATGAATGTACTGCTTTATGGTCCCACAAGAGATAATACTGGGTTGCTTAGTAAACACGTCAATAAACTGTTCCACAGGATAACTGGAAAAGCAAGAATTGTAAAATTAGACCATTCCATAGTAACCAGCTTTTCTGTTACCAACTTTATCGACTGTGTTGATGACTTGACATATTTGTGTTGTCAATGGGACCCGCCATACTTTGGCACACGCCAGCTGATTCACAAATTCAAACATTCGCTTCAGTATCTGGTCGTCCGGCTTGGCCAACCAAAAAATATTCAAGAGCTGTTTGAATCCGAATCCGGTGCACCCGTCATTTTCTCATCTCTTACAGACTTTAGATTTACATGTTGCTACACAATCAAAGATGAGGACAGAGTGAAGAGCAAGCATTCTGAAGTGCAATTTCCAAGACTGAGAAACTTTACCAGCAACATAGGCTATCCATTTACAGATGATTTGCTATTTAGAAACAACCATATGTTTATAGAGACCATTGAGATAACGCTTGATCCGATATCCTTGGATCTGCTAAGTGACCAAAATATATTCCCTGTTCATAAGCTAACAACCCTAAAATATGCTTATATTTATTCGCCAAAGCAATTCTCAACAGACTGGCAAACAAAGCACCAGGAGCTGTTTAAAAATCTGGCTAAAGTTTCCCCATCATTAAAAGTATCAGATTCGTATGTAGAAGTAATGACAAGGGCTTTGTCTGATACAGCACAATACAAAATACCAAACAGATTAGCGCTTGTAAGGAAAAGCTCGACTTTTTCAGAAACAGTAAAGATCATGCAAGCTCTACCTAACCTATGTGTTTTAAGTAGCGCGATTGAAGGTATTGGATCGGACTTTTCAGGGATGGAAATAGAAGACACGGCCGCCTCGCTTGTAAAGAAACTCGGCGTGTTGAATCCGAGTATTAGAAGATGGATTTTAAATGTAGATGCACTCAATGTTGCTCAGGCCGCATGCTGTATATTGATAATTGCCAGTCTATGCCCCAACTTGGATGACTTGCATGTTGGGAGAATTCTTCCAAGCTATAAGAACTTTTTAATATCCAAGCTGAACGACGATGATCAATTCACGGAACTGAAAGAGCAGCTGGGATGTTCGCTGAATTTCAAGTACATAAGGAGTGTAAAACAGATGCAATTTAAAATTACTCGTAAGCTTTAAGTGGTCATTTTAGGGATCTTATAAGCTACAAATCCGTTGGCGTTGGGAGTAAAGTCTTGGACATCGGCTAAAATTGATGCTCGGGTAGACTTGTCGGCGCTAATGACAAACCGACTCACCACCTGCTGCTGCCGCCGGCTGTAGCTCACAATCGAGCTAGTATTGGAGTGTCTGCTGGAGCAGCGCGACTTTATGCTTTGCGTCTCATCCCAATGCACGCTTGCCTCGCCCCCCATATACCCACTAATGTTGTATCCAGCTATGGTTGCTCGGTTATTGCTACCGGGCCGTGGGATGCCACTGATGTGTTTTTTGGACGGCGTAAAACTGGTACGTCTTTCTGATATCACTGAACGCGGCCGCTTGCTTAGTTGAGGACTGTCAGTTCTTGCAGCTGCATTTAGGCTTGGCGATGTGTCTAAAGCATATGCACCCAGGGGCTGCCGGGTCCGGGACAAGGAGGAGTCGGTAATCCAGGCCGACTTGTAAACTACATGAGAGCTTTGCACCAGCTCAACTGTCTGCTGGTCCAGCACATTGCTGAAAAAATACTGAACTGAGCTGCGTTGAGGGTCCCGAATATGTATGCCGCCGTCGGCTACCCATGTGTTTATATGCGCCAATGGAACGCTAGGCGAAAACCAAGCACGCAATCCGTCAAATATTTTCATCAGAGCAGAAAAGAGTTGTTTACACATTTTTCCCTTCATTAAATCTTTATAATGCAGCCTCAAAGCGACCACCATAGAAATCGGGCTCGAGAGAATCTGCGGGCATTTTACAAGCTATCTCGACCAACAGCATCCAGCTCCCTCACACAATCCGCCGACCCGCGTACTGCCAGCTTACCGGAACGGCCACGACGTCACCCTTCGAAAGCAAAAAACCCCCTTGACATTGATGGGTCGCATTTCGAAGCCAAGCGGTACTTGAAAAAGATTTTGGTAGAGCAGGAGGCCTCGGGGCTTCTAGCCAAAGACAACGAGCTGGTCAGCCAGGTGCGGCAGATCGACGGGGAGATGAAGACCATGATATACGAAAACTACAGCAAGTTTATAAGCGCTGCCGAAACCATCCGCAAAATGAAGCAAGACGCAGACTTTATTGATGCAGAAATGTCCAAGCTGTCGCGGAGAGTCAACGAGATCTCGTCTAAAACATCCAAAGTCAATGCAAACTTTGCACAGCGTCGGGAACATATTCACCGGCTTAGCAGTGAACATCGGCTACTTGCAAACTTGCAGCTTCTGTTTGATCTGCCGGACCAGCTCAGTAGATTTATCAGCAGCGGTCGCTTTGTCGATGCTGCCCGGGCGTGGTCGCGAATGCAGCCGTTGTTGCTTCACTATCGCCAGCTCGGGGCATTTGCGAGTGTAGAAAAAGACGGCAAGCAGCTGATGGCTAGCGTGGAATCCACTATCTGGGACCGCTGGAATCTTGCCGAGACCGGGATATCCGAGGGCGCCGAATGTGCCTCCCTGCTGGTGCTGCTGCGACCGGACCGCGCAAGTAAGCTTTCTTGCGACTATCTGGAGATCCAAAGCGCTAAAAACCGCACGCAGCGGCAAAAGTTTCTGGAAGAAGCCTATGAGTATCCGGTAGTATGTGGAGCTGCAGAGACCCTGGCTTCAATTGGACTGGGAGTGGCGGCTGGGCCCAGTGCAGCTGAGCCTGACCCCACTATGCTTCCAACTACCGCTGCATTCCCGGCAATTCCCGACTCCAAGTTGCATATCAGCGCTACCACCTGCCGAGTTTCGCACTTTAACGACTGCTATCTTCCCGTATGGAGCAGCTTGGTGATTGGCTTTGCCTCGCAGTTTGTGTCGCCGGCAGGCAGCGGGCTGCTGGAAAAAGTATCGAGCTTGTCACCCGATTCAGAAGCATCTGCTGCACAAAGAGCCAACAGATCCAAGCAAAAGGTAGCGGCACAGCAAGGCCGCACCATGTCGCTGCTAGAAGCTACTACGGAAGGTACCGTTGTGGGACTTCTATCGCCACTGGCAGAAGAAACTGCTGTAAGCAGCGGAATGCCTGTTCTGTCAACAGCAGATGATGCGACAGGCGTGGCTGCTGGATTAGCCAATCTAAAAATCACTACCAGCAAACAGGGCCAGCCGGTAGTGGGATGGCAGGCTATGAGCCAGCAGGAGCTGGATGCAGCGCAGCAGGTATTCTCCGAGCATCTGCACGAGTGGGCAGCAGAATACGAGTTTATCATAGACAGTCTTATTCAGCTACCCGATGACGCTACTGCAGCCAGCATTGGCCCGTTTCTGGACCAGCTGGACCAGCTGGTGGGTAGCATCTACAAGTACCCGATTTTGGTGCGTATCGGCGGGCTGCGCGACTGCGTGTTTCGTGTAGTTGAGCGCTGGCAACGGCAGCTGATAGAAGGCATACTAAACGGCATTATACGCGATATGAGTGAGCGCCTAGAATACTATTTTGATCCCAACATTGATGTTGCCGGAAGCGGAGCTGGCCTGGCATCAGCGCCGCGTCGATCAAGTGCCAGCCGTCATCAGCGCAATTCCTCGATTAAAAGCAATGGCTCGCAGGCATCGTTTTCGACCCAGAGCCACCAAAGGTCAGGATCAGTGCTGTCCAATACGCCTCAGCAGCAAGCAAACAACCTGGCAACATCCCCGATGGTTGGTGTGAATGCATCACCACAATCGCCGCTAACTGTGCAGACACAGTCGCCTCTTACGATCCAAACTCAGCAGCAGCAAGTTCAGAATGCTCGTGGACTGGCTCATGCTCGTGCAGTGTCGTCAGCATTTGAGGCCCTGAGCAACCCGCCGCTATCCGCAGGCACCGCATCGTTATCACCGTCTCTGCCTCCGTTTGTGCCATCATCGACACAGCAGCGGCTAAGCAGAGCCAGCACAATTAACCAATCTGCCAACCGCTCGTCTATCCACAGCGCCCTCCCTGGTGGCTCTACACGGGCAGGAGCACTACGTCGAGCCCGCCATCAGCGCACGCTGTCCAGCGCGCTGGCTGATATGGCCGATTCCCAAGACGACTTTTCTCGCTTAAGCGATGGCGGGTCGTTTTCTCAGCAGCCAGCCCGCCGTTCGCTGTCATTTCATCGGGGAGTTAGTCGCCGTTACCGTCCCTGGCTCATTGGCTCGGTTAACCGCAGTGCGCCCTTGCATGTGTTTTTGGCTGATACGGAGAGTTGGCTGATTCAGCAGATTCTGGAGCGGCTGAACCCGCTGCTTGAGCGTGTCGTTCAGCATTATCTGGATATTGAAGGTAGCCAGCTGCTGGATGAAGACGAAGGTTCTGCTGATGAGGATTCTGATCAAAAACAGAAGGGCTCTCCTCGAAAGACGCAACAGCTGTCGCTGCAGTCTGCTTCTCGAATGCGTCAGTCATTTATCCAGACGCTGGATGGCTGTCTGGACGCATGGATGAGCAGCGGAATTCCTGATGCCTTTTTGTACTCTGCATTGGCATCTCCAGTCCACGGGACACGCACACAAGTGGACCAAACCATGGCCAAATCACCCATGGCACAACTTGGCGTGGCACTTGTTGGCGATCCGGTGCTAAGCCTGCTGCTGGCTCGCTTTGCAGTGGATTTTGAGCTAACGCTCTCGCAGAGCATTTACCAGCTATGTGAGCATGGCATATCGATCACTCCTGGCGCAGATGCTAGTGCGTTGAGTTCAGCCGATGACATATCTTCGGCAAGCAACACGATGGGTGCTGCAGGACGAGGAGACTTTGCTGCCAATGACCCGGTATCTGACCGTCTACAGTCAATCACTGCATCGGTGACTCGTGCTGACTCAATTGCCAGCCACAGCAGCAGACGAGGCACAGCACTCCGTGCGGCTGCCACATCTGCAAGCGGCTCTATGCTTACTATGCGGCATTCCAGCCATGCTGCCAAATGGCACTCGGTGGCTGAAAAGCTCGTCTGCAACTTTGTGATGACGGTAGGCCAGGATATTTCTGCAGACTACCTGAGGCTGCATTCATATGGAAATATTTCCGAAGATGTTGGTAGTGACGATGGAATGCGTAGAATGCAGGTGCAGTCGGTAAGCGAAGTGTGGCTAAGCATTTGCCATTGGATGAAGCGTGTGGAAGAGGATACCAATGCGCTGTTTTATGATCCGGTGTTCTCTGAGACCCTTAAAGCTCTGAATTCTCGACAAATGGGCGGTTCTACGGCAGCGGATGCCGATAGCAAGCCTGGCAGTTTCGGGCAAACTCCTAGCGGCACCTCTCTGCATTCTTCAAATCAGCAGCAGCAGCAGCAGCAGCAGCAGCAGCAGCAGCAGCAAATGGCTGCTTATAACCAGCCATCTTCGGTTCATGCTCATATCCTGTCAAACATTGACCGTTTGTTTGCCGAACGTGTTGATATATTCCCCAAGAACATTGACCCGTTGAAATCAGGCAAGATTCTTTTTTACCTAGCGATGCAGATCATCAAGGCAGCGCTGGAAGCAGTACGGCTGCAGCCAACCATTATCCGCACCAAAGCAGAGTTTCAGCAAATAATTGTAGATGCTGCATTTGTTCGCTCATGGATGCTACGCTATACGGGGATCGCTCCCAACTTCAACAAGCTGTCTTCTACCGAGCCTTGTCTGTCCAAATCTACCAGCCAGGTATTTGCCGAAACCACTCGACAATCCTCCAAGAACTTGCTACCATCGGGAACATGTACGCCAGCTATCAATGAACGCGATGCTCAAGCCATACACAACTTGCTGGATGACTGGATAATCACTGCTAGAGCATATGCTTTGCACCAAACCATGCCAAAGAGCCAGCTAGTTGACAAGATTGTGTATAATGCATGGATGTCTGTTATTTACCATAACAATTCTCTATAAAAACTCAACTGCTTGGCTTGTACATTTGCCTTCCTTTTAAAGCATACTTGTAAAAGAAGAAAAGAAATGTTTTCTCTTTCTTTGACAAAGTCCCACATTTAATATACTTCCTCTTTCTTTTGTCTTTGGCTTCTTTTTTTTTCCTTCCTGTTCTATTAACCATGAATCCAAACTTTCAACACCTTCCTTCTGTTATTATAAGCCAAATATGCAACCATGTGTTTTACATGATTGAAACCACACCATCTATTGATTTAGAGTTTGATGGCGTTTCTTGTATACATATCTTGCATGCATGCCAGAGCTGGAGGTCTGCCATGCTGCCATTTATGTACAAGAGGGTATACATAGACTTTAACCACCATGTTAAACACCTTTATAGAATTGGCAAAAGGCTTGACAGTGTAAACACTACTGCAGATCATGGTTACAATAATATTGTTAAAGAACTTTCAATTCGCGTTAATCTAGCCGACATTCTAAATGGCTCTGCTCTATCTAAATTATCGGGCAACAAATTTTACTTTCCTACTGCCAGAAAACTAGATTTCATGATTGATTCTATCGATAGCACTTATTCTTCTGATGACCATGCAACTAAGAACGCAGAGCTATTTTCAGATAAAATTCGGCAGATTTTACCACTACTGACCCAAATAGAAATTTCAGTGTCTGACCTGACAACTGTTAAACTCAATAAGGCATCCTACCAGATAAACTATATATTACAACGAATTACTAGCGGAGTTACCATTAGCCATATACGGCTGTCGAGCTATCCAGCTAGAGTTCCCAACAAATGCATAGACAGTGTGCAGAACCTAACCAATCTCAGTCTTTATTGGTCCAACGACAGCTTAGAGATGCTTGATGTGATCTACAAACACAAATCAACCTTGGAAAGGCTGCTTGTTAAATTTGCTCATGGTCGAAACTCTACGCATATTTTTGTAACTCCAGGCAATCAGGTGGTGTGTTATCCCCGGCTGTCTTTTCTTGAGCTCAATGGTCATATTGGTCTTCCACAACTAAACCTGGTCCCCAAAACCAAAACTTTCGGATCATTTCCTCGGCTGCAACACTTTGTATGTGGTACTGATTTCCCGTTTGCTGACGATATTATTTTTAGAGACAACCATCTGTTTCTGGAAAGTCTGGCTTTTGAAGACCGTACCAGTCCTCTAGACGCACTGTGCAATCCAGAGATTTTTGATATGACCAAAATGAAGGCTTTGCGTAAAATAACGCTGGGCAATGAGAGCTTTGATGTAAAGAATATGTTTAATCCCAACTATATTGACTTTTTCAAAAAGTTGCCAGCTGCTGTTCAGGAGTTGATTATATATCAGTCCGAGATTTTTGATATTTTCAGTAGCGCAATTTTGAATGGAAGCAAATTTCCCAACCTGCAGTACTTGAAATGTGGTGCAGCAAAACTATCGCTGACCACCACCATGAAGATTCTGCAGGCGTTTCCAAACCTGAAAGTGCTGGAAAATTGTTTAGAAGGCCTGGGAGCAGGCTATGAGGACATGACTCACAAGCAAGTTGTTTCCACATTTATTGAAAAATTCAAAACAATATCTTCCAAGCTAACAATCTGGAAACTATATGTTACCAGTACCAATAGCACCTTATTTGCTCTAAGCATATTGATTTTTGCCAATGTATGTGCAAACCTTGAGCAGATACTATTGAAACATTGCGTACTGAGCATAGCGTACAGAATAGCTTATAAACTATCTGCCGTAGAGACAAACAAATTACCAATAATCTCTGAAAATGTAAAGCTAAAGTTTTTTGGTTTGACATCATGCCCTTATATTCGCGTATACCGCTAATGTTAAAAATTACTAGGGCCAGCCACAGTAAACAGCGTTTGTGTCGGATGTCGTGCAAACGGAGCCCTGACCACAAGCAAAGTCGTTGCTCCATTTGCCCCAAGCACATACCCGGAATCCTGACTTGTCAGCATTGCATTCAAAAGCACCGATAGTACACTCGTCAGAAGCACCAATAGAGTCCAATAGATCTGATGATGGCAAGGATGTGTCGGCCTCAGAGGTGGTTTCAGGAACAATATTGTGACCCAGTGGAGCTGGATAGTCATTTGATAATGAAGTGGTGACTGGCGCTGAAGAGTATTCGAATTTGGCGTGCGATGTAGGTTCTGGCTGCTCGCTAGAAGATGGTTGGGAAGATGGGGGCGGTGGGGGCGGTGGGTTGTTTACGTATCCGCCATTTCCATTGACAGTGACCTGCTTGGCATTCTTATAGTACTCCAGGCCAGTCTCGTAGTTGCCACTAAACTGTTCAATAGTTGGGTATCCCTCATGGTTGGCAATGACAATCTCCTTGCCAGTGTACGAGGACGATGAGCTGCCCACGATCTTGATATCAGCGCAGTTCATGTAGAACTCGCGGTTACCAATGGCATTGACCCATGTCCAGGCAGCAATAACCTTGTCCGAGTTGGGCACTTCTGCTGGCAGCTTGAATGTATATTCGGTTACCTTAGCAGTGTTGTCGCTCGACGGACCGTTGAAGAAGCAGTACTGCAGCTCCTCGTGGATAACCACAAACGTCTTGCCGCCATCGTACGAGAGTGAGAACTGGCAATGACCTCCGCCATGTGCGGCACCATCGGTCTGGAACTTGTACGTGACGTCCTGACCAGCAGTCCACGTTGCAACCGGCGCAGTCCATGGAATATCACTTTTACACAAAGTACCGTTATAAGGAATGGGGTCTTTGATGTTGTTGTAGTCATAGTCGCTGACTCCTGGAGGCAGCGGTGGCTTAATGTCACAGTTGGGCGAGTGCCGGGGGCATGGCTTTGTGGTGGCCATATGTGCACTGGATGTGCCCAAAAGGATAGCAATAGTCGTCCCCAATACCAGCATTTTGATTACCTAGAAATAAAATAAAGCCTCAATAAATGGACCAGACAACGCCAGCTTGGCCAAGTCAAATAATAAAAAATAGAGAATATTAAGGCTTCCAAGAAACGGTTGCTAGCTTGGAACACGCAGAATGTACTCGCTAAGATAATTTATAAAGAATTTAAAGACCGTACAGTCTAAAAATAATGTATCATCCCGCCCTGCAGTGCAAGTTTCCAAAAAAGAAGACTATCTTTTTGTAATGCAAAGAATGCAATGTCCGCTCTTTAAAAAGCAATCTGTAAACAAAGGAAGGTATTCAAAGAACCAAATAATTCCTTTGTACGATCGGCAATAATTAGCAGAAAATAATGTCTTTTCCATAAGAGACTCAATGTTTATCTCTCCCTATTAAAATGGGTGCTTGCAAAACATAAAGCTTATGCGGGTTGTGAAGACATGCAAATCGGATCGGTTTTTGTTTTGTTTATGTAGAATTTACTATCTTTCGCAGCTCGATCCGTTGAACGTGTGAATATATAGGGGCGACAAAGTTTTTATAAAAATATCTATTTCCCTGTAAGAATATGTATTTTTTACTGGTTCATATGAAACCTATCTGTAATATGCTTGATATCAAACGTTGCATGGTTTCCTTCGTCCTAAATTGAACTATAATATGTGCTCTCGTTTTCCGTTGATTTTCTCTAATCCTTTTAGCTTTCCTCTACTATTCTTTGGGAAGCATCTATTATAACCATATTATTTGAATACTGTACTAACGTGTTTATTCTGTAAATAGCCAAGACAAAACAACTCCTACTGCTCACCTCCGCCTGAGCCCTAAATGCAAACCCTATGCAATGGGAAAGGTGCCTATGGGCAGTTCAAGTACAATTGTAATAACTAGCCAGCTATAGCTTTGGGCTAAGCTGGATGACTGTGTTTTCACGGCATGAAACAAGATGTAGCGGGTGTTCAGGAAAGGCTTTCTGTCACCCCTATAGATCAGTAGCCACGAAATAGGGACTACGACATTTGTAAATGATCTTCTTGAGCGCACAAATCACTGACAACAAAGATGCCAATTAATTGATCAAAAATTTACTTGATTTGGTAAAGTTACTTGCATTTAGCAGGTGCGGGAGATGCAGGGATAGAGGCAACACGCGCACGATAAACCGGTGCAGCGCTTGCTGCGTAATCGGAAGCCCCAGCAGCACTGCCAGAATAAGCTGCAGGAGGAGCAGACGACGGCGCTTCGTAACTGGCTGGCGCAGAAGACGTTGGGCCATAGTTGCTGGAAGTATCGGGCAAAGTGGGTGCAGCCGTAGATGCAACAGAGTCGTAAGAAGGTTGCTGATCGCCAGAATAAGCGCCACCGGTGCTATTTGCCGCCATGCCCCCACCGCTGTATCCTCCAGAGCCCGAAACCGTAATCATTGGCCGTGAGTTGAACAGATCAATACCAGTGTCGTAATCGCCATTGAATTCGGGGATAAACGGCGAATCAGGGCCATAGTTGGCCACCAACAACTTGGGGCCTGTGAATGAAGAACCAGATCCCTCTATCGCCACATCAGCACAGTTCATATAGAACTCGCGATTGCCCTGGTTATTGTTCCAGGCCCAAGCAAACACCACCTTATCTCCCGAGGGCAAATCTTGAGGCAGTGCAATCGAGTAGGACAACTGAGCCGCCTTGTTGCTACTAGATGGTCCGCCAGTAAAGCAGTAGCGGAGCTCATCGTGAATCACCACAAAGCTTTCGCCACCATCATAGGACAGTGCGAACTGACAATGACCGCCGCCATGCACAGCTGCGTGTTCTCTAAACTTGACCTCTACGGTTGACCCGGCCTTCCAAGTGACGGCTGGAGTAGCATAGGGAGTTGTGTACTTGCATAGAGGCTGCGATGTGCTTTCGTGAGTTCCGATAGGAGAGTTGATGCTGTAGTCTAGGGATTGACCAGAAGGAAGTTCGGGACAGCTGGTGCAGTAAGGAGTGTATCGTACGCATGGCGAGATAAGCGATACGTGTGCAGATACCAATCCGGCACCGAGAAGAGTAAATGCTGTCTGGAATAGTTGCATTGTAGCCGTCAATTTAGTTTTTTTTTTAATGATTATGGCGTACTGATCGTATTTGAAGAGAACCAGCTCTAAAGTCTTTTTTGGATAGAAAATATACAGTGGAGCAGCTCAACCGCTTAAAACCAGTGAAGAAGAATATAATATGGTGGTGTGTTGAGGGAAAAAAACTGTAAAGTTTGTTGGTTTGGCATTTATATATTAACAGCTACTCCCTACTTTAAGAATGCTATAAAGACCATTATTTCTCATACTGCGTTTTCCAGCATTGTTCATTTTCTCTCAACAAAAATACCTATGAACTCCCCCTAGTTTATTCCAAAAAAAAACAAGTATTGTTTTACTATACGCGTGCTACAGAGCACATTTAGCTTTCCATTATAGTACAGCACATAAAAAATATAATATTAGCAATATATCAAAGAGGCTTGTAGATGTTTACAATCAAGTATATTACGTATCCTGGGCCCGATTAAGCCAAGAATGGGTGCATTGTAAAACCGACCTGCATTTGCCATATATATTTTTTCGTTTATACTCATAACCATGTGTACCTGCATGGCGCGATACAATGAACTTTTTAGTTGTCCTTTAAACAATGGAAAGCATGCCCAGATTCAACTTTGGGCATATTCTAAAATAGTTGGTTTACTGCACATGATGCCTATTGACCCATATGAGCACAAATGACTTTTTTCACAAGCGTATCTGGTTTCAGTCAAGCTTCATTATACATTGTTACAGGGAAAAACACGGAGATTTAAACTTCTCTCCCTCTTTAGCGTCTGCAACAATATATTTAGTAATAAGAGGGAATGGCAAAGAAAACCTCCTCTCTGAAATTTCACGTTTTCCAAACGCATAATTGCCAATAAGAAAGGCTGAAAATCAAATTAATAACGGTGTGATAGAAAAGGCTTGAGTTTGCACGTCATTACATAGGTTGTTGGCATATGGGCAGAGGTAAAAAGAAGAATGGCGGCGGCTTGCCGAACCGCGAACTATTCCAGCGAATGAACTTTCTGTACCAATCGGCACAATTTCTAGCGTCAACAACCACAGCCAACAGCAGCAATGGCAGTAGCGACAATGGCACAAATAGTAGCGATGCAGTAGCAAAATGCGTGGCAGACAATAGATCGCTACTGCCCTTGGCCCGATTCTTCACCAAGGAGATGCGGCAAGTGGCGCGCAAAAGCGTGCTGCGGCTAAGCCCACACATCAAACGTGATCTGTGCAAGGCATGCGGCAGCCCACAGCAACCAGGCATATCGTGCACCGTACGGGTTAAAGGAAAGGGCAAGAGCCAGCGTACAATCACAACGTGCATGTATTGCGGATGGCAACGGCGACTGTTTGTAGCTGGCAGCAGCGACGGACATGCGCAGCTGTTTGTGGACCAGCCACAACACACTACCGTTAATTAAATAAATTAATAGTTGAGCATCTTTTGTGCCTTGTCGATCATATAGCGCCGGCCGCGCTTGGTGCCACGAGCCCAGCTGTTGAAGCGTGCAAACAGCGAGGTGGACACTTCTTGGTTTTTGCCCAGCGCTACTACCACCGTCTGCTGGCGCTTCAGCGGTGCCGAGTACGGCGGGATGTGTGCACGCAGCGCAGACTCGGCAGCCATTGTGGGCGACATCTTGAAACGGAAGTCGTAGCACTCGTCAATCAGAGCGCGGATGCCCGTGACCGCGTGTTTGGCCTGATTGACTGCGCTTGTAGCGTACTTTTCCGCAAGAGGCAGCGAGTTGACATCCCCTACGGCAAAAATATACGGGTAGCGATTGTCGGCTAGCTGTAGGCTGGGCCGCACGCAGATACGGCCAGTTTCAAAGTCGACCAGGGGGGCATCCTCGCTGGAAGGTCGCAGGGTCTTGAGGAAGTCGGTATTGGGGCGCGAACCGGTTGTCCAGATTGCCAGATCGCACAGAACCCGGCGGCCGCTTTTAGTTACCAGCTCTTGAGGCCGCACCTGTATTGCTCGATGGGCATACGCTTTGGTGCTGGTAAGCGAGCTCTTGCTGCTGTATACGCTGGGCGCAGCTGGAACTACCGTTTCGTTCAAAAGCAGAGTCACACCCATTCGGCGCAGTCTGTTCTCGGTTGTGTTGGCAAAGCCTGTCGACAAGTCATCGTTAAGCAGCTTGTCGCGTGCATGCGCCAGCGTGATGGACTTTTCGGGGTACATTTCGGCTATTTCGCCACACAACCCTATACCCACCGCACCACCACCAACAAACAGGATATTTGTGGCCATCTCGATTGCTTCTCGCATTGTGTTGTACAGCATCCGGCACTCTTCAGCAGTTGATGACTGGGTTACGGGTAGAGACGCATACTCGGTGCCAGTAGCCAAAACCAAATAGTCGTAAAACACCCGTCCGCCGCCTTCCACTTCGATAAAGTGCTCGTGTACATGCTTGAGCCGCGCGCACACAAACCGGTGATTGGCGCTTTTGTATCCGCCATTGTTGAATAGTCGGTTGTAAGGAATAAACATCTGCTCTGCGTACCGCTTGTCAACCAAGCCGCGTATCATACCAGTCTTGTGGAAATAATGTGTGCGCTGCTCGATGAGCGTTACCATTAGTCGCGGATACGTGACTTGGCTCAAGCTCATCAGTTCCTGCACTGCGGTAACTCCAGCCCATGATCCGCCCACCACCACTACATGGATCTCGCGTGCTGCCATGTTTTAATTTTAAACCAGAGTAACAAAAAAAGTTGTAAAAAATCACCACTTTAAAGGTACAATGAAGTTGAGGAATGTCACTGGTGGTGTATTTATATATGGGCAATTGTGGCTAGGGAGGAATATATGCCTAGTAGAATTTAGCCAACAGCCCGGCAGACATCCAAGTTGCGTTGCTGCTTGCAAAAAGTGTCCGGGCTAAGGGAAAAACAAAAACAAATGAAAGCTATAAAGAACCGAATGGAATTCAGGCTGTATACCGGTGTGGAGGGTTTTATGTGCTTTGCAAACTGAGGGGGCATTGACAATTGCTTTCCCCACCTGCCATTGGCTTCATGCCAGCTTAATGCACCGTACAGTTAAACTTCTATATCTGAATGCTACATTGACAGAAATTTATGCACTACAATTACAAACCGGTTTTTATATTTTTCATTACTCCTTTGTCCAGTGTGATTTACCAGACTCCAACCTTTCTTTTTTTTTTCCTCCCCAATTTTAATTTTCAAAAGTACAGAGAGTGAGCGAATTGGAAAATCCCGACCATGTGCATTCTTGTTATTCAACCTTGTCACTTTCAATTTCCACCCAGTAAACATTTCCTTTCTTCTTTGAAGAATTCCATGCATTTCAACAAATAACACATGTGTTTATTCCCTTTTTTCTAAACAGGTTGTGTATATTTTAAAGTTTAACAGCAATTGGCGCTGCTGTATTTCAGTAAGAGGCATGGGTCTTTATATATAGGAATGGTTATATCCGTACCCATCTTTGGTGCGGCTTTCAAGGGCTTCCCTGGCATTGTAAACTGGTGCAGCTCTAGTGGAAATTGGACTATCACTGTACGATGTATTTCGTTTGGAGCATTGGGGGCCAGGTTGCTTATTGCCGAGCATTCATTTCATACTGAGCTTTGTGTGTTGGCTACAACTCCCTTGATGCAGGCCAACAGCTTATGCAGCTTTTGGCCTAAAACGGTTCGATTATTCAGTGTGATGTATTGTTTCTGGTGCTAATTTATCTGTGCTCAATTTTGTTTTGTCTTGTATACTATCCAAAATTACATGAAATGCTTTAAAATGGTTTACTGAACTTATAGAAGCCATCATTATAATGTAGCCAACCCATTGCGCTGCTGCACTACCTCTAGTATTATCGGCTGGGTGTTATTGCTGCAGCTGGACATGTATTGTTTTTGCTTGTATATATATCGGCGGCTAATACAGCAAACAAGTATATAAGCAAGTCGGTTATTAAGGCTATAGCCTATATCTACTTATGTGCAATGATGTTGCTTTCGATTACTATTCTTGCAATTGACAGTTGAAACAAAAACAATTAAACTTTATACAATCTTTCAAGCTTGTAGAGAAGCTGCTATATTAGTGCAATGTGATTTGGTACGCAGAATTCAATCTATCTACAAATTTGTATCAGATATTGCTTGACCGCATATTTTCTCTTTCTATTCACTTCAGCCTGTAATTCCGACAAAGCATAAATGCTGCTACAGTAGCTTAAAAGTAAGACAAAAGGAAAAGGCTGCTTTTGGTTTGAATTAATTAACTGATATTACATCCTTTCTGGCCTTTTGCAAGCTTAAAGTCTCGTAGCTGCTCTTTGGCCAAGAAAGACAAGACTTTAACTTATTTGTGCTTAAAAAGAACACTCATCAGTATACTTTTGCTTTACTTATTTTTTAACGACACCGAGCTTTTCTTCTAATATACCGATGGCGGTGGATGCAGGCCAGGATACCGAAGTGGATGAACAGACCATAAAAAGAGTATTCAACTCTAGGATATATCTTGGCGTTATTGGTATGTTGACAGCCAATGTTATTTTTGGTGCTGTTCTCACAGCTTTCCCAAGCATTGTGAATTTGTACAGTTCCGGTGGAAGGTGGCTAATGACCATAAACTGGGTTAGCTTTGGGTATATGGGAGCTAGAATACTTCTTCATGAGCAATCAGTACATGCTGAACGCTATCTGCTGTCTGTATTTGTTTTTGCTCAAGCCAATGGCATAGGATATATTCTAGCCAAGCGTGGCTCAGTTACTGAATGGTGTGTGTTGCTGTTGCTTTTGAGTTCTGTATGCTCGATGCTCTCTTGCCAGACTTACTACCCAAGTTTACATGACAAGATACAGCACTGGGGATTTGCATCATTTGAACTTTTATTTTTGTATAGCTTAACTATTATACTCCCATATTGCTTCGAATATCACAGACTGGCTGCAGTTAATGGTACTGGGCTTGGCTTGTTCTTACTGATAAATATGCTAGCTGTTAACGCAGCCGACAAGTACATAAAAAAGTCAATTATCAGGGCCATAGTTTATGTTTATTTCTGTGCATGGATACTGCTTTCAGCCATCTCTCTGACTTCTGCCAGTTGGATGGAGTAGAGATTCCTAGATAAAAATCAATCAAATCAGTGCTCAATCACTTGATTAGGTTTACTGAAATCAGTGGCATTTTTTACTTTCTTGTCTCTTTTAAGCATTTTAATTTTATTTGGGTTTTGCTATTTTGAGAATAAGACTTCGTCCTTGACAGCACAATGGGAAACGTAAGCGATACAGCTTTTATCTTTTTTCAGCGCTTTTTGAAAGGATATCTGTAATGTATAGGGGGCCAAAGCACAGCAAAAGCGTGAACGTAACAAGAAAAGTGCTGGAGCAGCAGCTAAGAGCCAGCTCAAGCAGAACGAAATGGCCAAGAACGTTATGTGCAATATCTGTCGAAACACCTTTTTGTGCACTGTGAAAGAAAAGGAGTAAGTTTATTGGTATACATAGCTAGAGCTCAATGACAATGTCTAATATGCGCCTGCTCCTTGTATATAGGTTGGAGATTCATTCTATGAACAAACACCAGAAAAGTTCTAAAGAATGCTTTCCGGGCTTTGTTGAAATAACGAAGAAAACCAAATAAATAAGCTATCCATTTCTCACCACTAGATTTGGTCTTATCTCAAAAAGCGAAAACTTGCTTATCAGTGCCTCAATTTCCTTATCAAACTCTGCTATCCGTCTCCTTCTCATATTGATTACCTTGAAGCTTGGACACATTACTGCAATAAGCATAAAAGTGTACGCTTGTGTAGCTATGCTTTGGTTGACATCCCATGTTTTAAGAGTTCGCAATCTGGCGTTTGGAAAGTGCAATTTTGTATAGACATAGTCAACAAGCGAGCCTTCAACTGCTGACAACTCACCTAAACTGATAGACAGGCAATTTAGGCTTTCCAGTTGCGGAAATGCTTGCGAAGCAATAGCTATGTCATTAACCGTTAGCTTGTACAATTGAATAGTTAGTTCAGTAATATTGGCTGAAATTTTCATGTCAGCAATGGTGGTAAACAGATCAGAATACGTCTTTGTTCCGCCAAGCTCTACTTTCTGAACATGCGGTAGCATTTTAAATACAAATTGAACCAAATCTTTCACATCAATATCATAAAGGGATGAAGCAGGCGTTTGAACCAATGCCAAATGTCTCAGCTTTGCAAAAGCATTTTCGGCAAATGCTTGGCTGAGCTTGAACATTCCCATTGTTTGTTTGTCGCAGCCCAAGCGTAAATATACCAATGAATCAGCGCTTTTAGACAAAAGAGCATCGTTTGCAAATGGGTACAACTTTTCCATAAATAAGTATTCCAGTTTTGGATACAGCTGTTTATAGGGGCTATCTAAAAGACTGGAATGATGATCATGGTTATCTGCACGTATATCCAGCCTTACTAAATTGGGATAAGCAACAAACTTCGAGTCAGAGTCATAAAAGACTCCAATACAGTTTTTCATCACAGGGAACCTTGCTTTCAGTTTTTTCAGAGTAGCTGAGTGACTACGTATAAACTGGCATGTATATTCAATATTTACAGATTCTAATATGTTGATAGCAGATAAACTGGTACTATTTGGCTGTATTTCTTCCGGAATGCACAGCAGATTGGCTTCATAAAGCGGATGCACACTATGGTACATGCTGCTCAGACTGCTGTTTACAACATGACAATAGTTTTCATAGCGCATACAACTGGTAGGTTTTCCATAAGATATCTTTAATTCCATTGGCCATGTCACTATTTTGTAAATAAGTTCTAATACCATCTTGCAGTTTTCAGCAATAAGACTGTCATGTAGTCCCCCAGAATCTTCAATAGCAATATTTAGCTTCTTGATAGCATAAAACTGGACAGGCTGCTGTTTTGAAATATCAAGTTTCAAGCTAGAGTCAAACAGGAGCTTGCTGTCTATGTTTATCTGTAGGCTTCTTGTATGCTTAGCTACCATAGGATAATCAATATTAGGTAGAGGCCATAAATGAGCCTTCACATTTAACTGCTTGGAACTAATATTGATAGACGTCCACTTTAAAAGACACATTAATGTGCTGTATCGAAAACCTCTGCTGGTTTGAAGCAAAGAACAAGCGTCATTGCCATTTATTGTGCAACTTTTAGCATCTAATTCCAGTGGAGGCTGTGTATCAAACAGCAAAATGTAGTTGACGATAGCGCATGTTACGTGTATGGGCAGCACTTGAAACAGAATCATAGAGCGAAATATATTTTAATAAGAAAATGTGGGAGCTGTTTGCTTGTCTTTTTTTGTATTTCTAGATGCCAATCTTTAAAAGCAAGCTAATTTTCTTTTAAGCAAGGTCTGCTTTTAACGCAAAAGAAATATAATTTAATTTTAAACAATTCAAGCAAAATTAACATCCAAGGAAAGTTTTGTATGCTGGCAAAAGATGAGCTGAGAAGAAGTTGCCGTGGGAGGGCAATTTAGCACGCTTAAGCTGTAAAAACCTTTATTTAGGACGTGGAAAAGGCATTAGAGTATGAGCATTCATAGAAACGTGTGTAATCTCTAAAGTTTGATTGTATTACTCACGCCTCGTTATGCAGGAGTAGCATGGCGTATGAGCTGTATGTTATGTACTTTAAAAGCCAAAAACCATGGTTGTTCCCACCAGCCTGAGTTTTAAAGTGGCATACCACATATAAAAGGCATTAGCAAAGCTTTCCGTTTACAACACAACTAGTTTCCATTATCCATCATGAAGATTGCTTCTACCCTCTTATCCGCTATAGCACTTGCTGCTGCTTCTGAGTATGTGGTGCCCGTTTCTAATGACGTTGGATTGATTTATAGCAGTATCAGCTGCGGAGTAGGCCCTTGTTACCAGACAAACCTTTATGGTGAGCCAGACTATACAGCATTTTTTGGAAATCGTGACTTGAGACGGATTTTAATGGGCTTTTCGCTTGGCAACGATATTGACCCATCAAACATTACCAGCTGCAAGCTTCAGCTTCCGCAGCCCGTCACGCCCCAAAACAGTAATCCAAGCACATACACACTGAGTGTGTCGCAGGTGAACGCAGAATATGATGCTAAGACTGTTACTCCAGCCAAGGCTCCGTCATCAGGCTCGCCTATCGTCGAAGCTACTCTTTCTGATCGAGTTGTTCCTCCAGCAATGGATGTGACCACTGCTTGCACCAATGCAGTAAATGGCAATGTAAATCTTATGCTTGATGCTCGAGGTGCTCCAGTTACTTTTTCTTCAAGTGCCAGCAGCAACAGTGCCAAGCTAATTGTTTCTACCAAATAGTTTTATTATCCAGATTTACAGGGAGGTTTTTTCTGAAGTACCCGAAAATACAGAAATCTGGAACCAGATCAATTGGAAACAGGGAAAGCAGCTACTAAAAAGGTGTGGATTAGGTTCCTGGCTTATCATGAAACCGTTAAATCAAAATTTGCCCATTCTCCCTAAATGAGGCAAACATATACTGGTTTGAGCCACACCAATAAACCATCTAGTTACTGGCCAAAAACCCGTAATATATGCGATATCGGCTTAGTAAGTAGGCAGTTTAAAAAGTAAAATTACTCCGCATATTATAGACAGCAGTAAAAACGCTGATATCACAAGCGCTTACGCATAGATTCTGCAGCTGATAAATGTTATATGTAAAAATGAGCATCATAATATGTGCTGTATGAGGGAATAGCAAGCCTCACTACATAGAAGCAAGCCAATGCTAATTGCCATTGCTCAAAGTCTGCTATTCATTGTAACAAACGACTTGATTCTCATTTGCAAAAGACAATTAAGTTGCTGGAAAGGGCAGTAATCGGTTTGTCTAGCAATACAACTTACTTTTTAATGTACAGGGCGTTTTATACAGTTTTAAGAATCACTTAGAGCTTGAATCTCTATTTTTGGTAGTTTCAGATATTACCCTCATTGAAATACAGACTTTGGCTAGTAGATATGGCCTCGTATCTGTTTCTATTATAAATATCAACCCTGCAATTTATTAATAAAATTATTAGCAAAAACAATAATGTCTAAATATGAGCTATTGTTGCAAACACAAGCAAGCTATATATGTGCATAAAAGAAAAGGGAGGAGTACATTACTGCTTACTAAAACTCCCTACATTCCGCATTGTATTTGAAATATTATTGGCTTACAGTCCTAGGGGTGTAAAAACCCCCAAGGTATACCGTGACAAAGAAGCGCATATAGCCACAGTTTTATACAAATTCACTCCCTCTTACGGTAGTTGTTGGTCTTGAAATAATAACAACCAGCACCATAATAAAACAAAGAACCTTTAATTTTGATGTACTGATTTGCCGCTGATGCTGCCACTAGTAATGCGCATTGCAGGAAACAGTGTAAAAGCCAGCACTTTTCAAGGCTAAGTAGCTAAAATTATAGAAATATTCACTGGACGAGAATGGGTTATTTTCACTTTATCAAAATCACTAAAAATCTGGGGATAACATTCAAAAGAAAAAATGTACAAAGCCTTCAAGCAAATATATTTTCCATTGGATAATTAATAAATTGATTTGTTGTTGTTACATACATCAAAAGGCCATATGAAAAGTAGGGAGAGTAGCGATTTTTCATATGGATGGTTTTTCAGGCACAAGGTATTCTTGTAGCAAAAAGGGAAAAATGCGATTGTAATTGGATGTAGCTTTTGAGAATCTAACCTCCCTTCTTTTTATTTCACAGATCGTGGAGGTACATGAAGCGACATTAAAAAACACACCACCTCAGGCTTTTTTTCTCGTTCTCCAGTTTTATTTCTTTTCGTTTTTAACGCTAGAGCTATTTTTGGCCTATTGGTATTAGGTTTATTATTCTGTAGTGTGCGGGGGAAAGGCAGTGGAAAACAAGGTGAGCCTTATTGCGCAAGCATATAGATTAGTTCCTTAGAATTCGCTTGCCCTTTTGTTACATACTACTTGTATTTTACCGCTAACAGTATACTTTTTTACCTCTTTACCACACTAGTGTACGGCAACTTTTTCCCTTGCAAACTCTAGAGTAATTTGGAAACGTATTACGCGCGTTACAGCTACATTACTATTTAAAAGGGGTTTCTCACAGCAACTAACTAAAGCTCCTGGGATTATTTTAAGCAGCCAAGCTGCATAAGAAAATATAAAGGTATGTAGATTTTAAGCCCCCTCGTTTCTCACGGAAAACGAGGGATTTCGTTGGCATCAACTTGACGCGTACAGTACGGCTCAGCAAATAATATTTCTTCCTATGAGCACTGAGATTGAAAAAGTAGTTACTGCATGTATCTGTGATTTCATTGGGTAACTTTTGAAGCTTTGCGCATTACAAGTTGGCTATCAAAAATACACCCCTTTTTTCGTTGGCTCTGGCCAGCTTTGCTTACCCACGACATGAGCTACCAAAAAATATGGTACTGCTTTTTTCTCTGGCCATACTGCGTCGTAAAAGTTCACAAAAGAGCACACTTGTATTTGGTTGTTTCTCCAGTTTTTCGCGAAGGATACGCGGGCAGAGCCCCCTATTTATTGTCATCAATCTCCCCTTTTCAACTTGTCACGGTTATTTCTGCTAAATTGCCCCGTTCTTTTCTTTACCCGTTACAATATACAAAAAATTGTGCAGATAGTTCCAGCTCTCTCCTTCATCACATCTATCGCAGTTTAATCTTCAAGTCCCTTCTTTCATATATATCTTATAAGAGGGGAGGTGAAAGAAGAATCGCCTTTTGTTCGGGTAATATAGCTCCTTTTTCTGACTTGTTATCCCCTTTCCTTGAACTTGATGGCTACAGCCTGCTTCTATATTCACGCTTATCTTTTCTAACATTGCATTCTGCTAATAATTTTTACTTTAAAGACGCGTAGTATCTGAAAAAAAGAATGAATCAGAACCCATTTGCGTTTTTTCCAGCCGATGCCAACGGGTATCCGCAGTTGCCAGAGTCGCTGGGGCAAACGGCATATTTGGACACGCGTTCGGGCTTAGGAATAAAAGACGATTCCCTGCACACTTCGTCAATGTCGCACGCATCGCACGAAACTGACTCGAACCCATCAACGCCATCGAAATCACGCAAAAGCGAGCGTCGCACGCCCAAAAGCAAGGCGGAAGTATCGGAGCGCATGCGCAGATGGCGGTCAGAAAACGCAGAAAAAAACCGCCTCAACGACCTGCGCTGTCGCGTTTATCGGCAGGCTCGAATTCGGTTTGGGAAAGAGCCAACGCCTGAGCGGGAGGCGTGGATTCAGTCGGAGATTTTCAGACGGTTGGAGCGTAGAAGGTTGCGCGAGGCCATGAAGGGCAACGGATCAGTGCCAGCTCCCACAGCTATTGCCAACCCGGCAGATCCCTCTTCAATGAACATGGCGGTTGGTGGTGGTCCCCTTACCCGCTCGCGTAGCACCGTGCATCCGTTTCCGCTTCATATGTCCCAGAATGGGGTTGCCGAGCACGCTATGGCGTTCTCGGCTTCGCCCTACTCGATGATTCCTGGAAACGGCATGTATACCAACGGGAACACTCACCAGTACCATGGTGATATGCATCATCCGTCTGCCCAACACAACGGCTTCAATCCACATGCTCATTCAATGCATCCGAATCAGCCTCACAACTCATACCTGCAGTCTCAGGCATATGGTAATATTCATCATCAGCAGCAGCAGCAACAGCAGCAGCAGCAGAACGAGGCTCAACTTGCACATGGCTTTATTCCCAGCGCTTCAGGTGCGTTGCCTTCGGCTGATATCTACAGCAGCTTCAAGTTTATTAATCCGTTGTATCCAGGTCGTTTGATATCACCTCAAAGCAGTTCTGCCGCGCACTCTCAAGATGCAGCTTTGTACTCAGAAGCTCAGCAGCAGCAACACCATCAAATGGCTCAGCACTCGAGCCAGTCTCTGCAGCACCGCGATGACGTTTCATCAGCCAACACGCATACGGTTCCGTCCCATCAACAGCAGCATTTGGGCGACATGAAGCAGCAACAACTGGGCGATATGCCCAGCACATCTTCAAACTCTGCCGCGGCTGCCGCCGCTGCAGCCGCTGCTGCTGCTGCTGCAGTAGTTGATTTTTCAGGCTCATTCCAGCTACCACAGCAAGGCACATCGCAGTCCATGTACTCGTACTACCAGGACAGTGTCCCGGCATTCGAATCTTCGGGACGGCAAGCGGCAGAGCATACCAACGGACACCACTCGCACTCGTCGCCCATTGCTTCTGCCGACCACCTCGTATCGAGTGCGACCAGCCAACCGCAATACACGTTGCATGCGGCAAACTCGTACTCGCTGGTCTCTTCCAGCTTATCCGCCACAAGCACCGCCGATAACCAATCAGCATTCACGTCGTTGAATATGGTCCATCCCATTGCTTCTTCATTGCCCTCTTCCGCTGAGGCTGAAACTGCTACTACTGATGGCGTTCTGGCAGACACTTGCCAAAATACCACGTCCAATGCTACTGCCATCAACGAGTCCCCATCTCTGAACGACGTGGCGTCCAATCTCTTTTCGTTGCGTCAGGTCTCTCAGCCCGATTCCAAGGGAGACGAGCAAAATAAATGCGATGACGTGTCTCCAGTAGATCGTTTGGCGGTGGTTGCCGCTGCTGCTGCTTCTCAGCCCGATCAGAAGGACAATGCTGATCAGAACCAAGATGCTCACTGCGTTCGCCACAACATTGTTCAGCCTCCTTTTAACTTGGGCGTGGTTTCTGATAACTTCCAGTTTCAGAATTACTCATAATTTTATTCTGCATCTTTTTACGGTTTTTCTTGCGCGTATTGTTGATATACACATAAGTGGTTTAGTTTTTCAATTGGTTGAAGTTTAATTATGTTTGGTTCATTTCACTAGGCAAAAAAAAAAATAGTTCATTAGCAAATTGCAGCGTTTGTCCTCGGAATTGGGTGTCTTTGTCTTTCCATCAATCTTCCACTTGATTCTGATGTCTAGATATGCAATTGCTGATTACGTTTAAATGCCGCTGCTGATTTTGCCATGACCTTATAAAACTGCGTTTCAATTTTGTGATCATTGACAATTACTCCAAATTAATCTTCACTGCTTTGTGCATTTTTATGGCATTTGGCAATTTACATGTTCAGCCACCGAAAATCTTGTCCATCATTTAGATTAGGGGGTGTTTCTAGACTACAGATTTGGTTCCTTTGCATTAAATGTTCCTAAAATGATCTGCCATCGTCACACAACGCCAGCAACATTCATTCCTTTTCAGCATTAGAAATAATAAACTCCGATCCCCCTACAAAGCACAAACAACTAGAAATTTTCTTGTTTTTTGCAAGAGCATGCTTGAATTACGGAGATTAGTAAAAGGCATGAATGGAAAGACCCCGTGGGGTATTTTGAAAGAAAACCATGCACCTTGATGGTCCAGGACCATCTAAACTACCACGTGGCTTCCCTATTTCTGCTCTTCAATGTTGTTTCTGAAAAACATTCCTTCCATCTTTAAGATTTCCAACAGAGATATTTTCCATCGAAGGTTTCTCTCTCACTGCAATGGGAAGCACTCGCAATTTCTCAATGGCGTGAAGTGGACATTCTCTCACTTTGAAAAAAGATAACTGAGAAAAAACGCACCATGCACGTTTGCGTTCAGCATAAAGTCCGAAAAAGGATTTCCACCATGCGTATGATTTTCTTGCATCACGGGTGCTAAACTGCCGCAGTCAATTGCTTGAAGCTGAGAAATAAAATGATCGGCTTTCTCTTTTGTTTATGTGATGCAATTTTATTGGTTATTGAAGCCTATTGCCATGCATGTCCTTTTTTGTGGGAGATGTCTGATTTTGTATTTTCGGAATGAGAAAGTTCTTTTGGGTGGGCCCATGGTTATTTTGCATATAAACCGCCTTGCACTCGCACCAGGTTGGTGTTCCTTGCCTTCGCCAAAAATTTCTCTTTAATTTCCTTGTGTCCTTGAAGGATATCTGTCCCTATTATTTCACGCTGGTTCGTGTTTACCCTTTACTCTTTACCCAAATCCGTCAAGATGTTGTTCAAAATCGGTTCCATTGCTGCCTTCTTGGGAGCTGCTAGTGCACATATGGCCATCACAAAGCCATGCCCCCGGCACTCGCCCAACTGCGACATTAAGCCACCGCTGCCTCCAGGAGTCAGCGACTATGATTACAACAATATCAAGAGCCCCATTCCGTACGACGGCACTTTGTGTAAAAGTGATATTCCATGGACTGCACCGGTTGCAACGTGGACTGCTGGTCAGGACGTCACGTACAAGTTCCAGACCGATGGTGCCGCACATGGCGGAGGTCATTGCCAGTTCTCACTCTCGTACGATGGCGGCAAGACATTTGTGGTTATCCACGAGGAGCTGCAGTACTGCTTCTTCAACGGTCCGTCGAGCGACAACATTGCTAAGGTAACCGAATATACATTCAAGCTGCCAGCAGAAGTGCCCAACTCGGACAAGGTTATTGCTGCCTGGACATGGGTCAATGCCATTGGTAACCGCGAGTTCTACATGAACTGCGCTGATATCAAGATCGTGGGCAGCTCATCGTCCTCGTACACTGGCAAGGAGATTGTCATTGCTAACCACCAAGGTTATCCAACTATTGGCGAGTTCAATGGCAACTACGAGACTGGCCTGGAGTACTATAAGAAGGCCAAGCAGGTCACAGTTACCGGCAACGGCAGCACCGATCCTGCTCCTCCTGTCAGCTCGGAATCCAGCGAAGAGCCCCAGTACACCTCATCGGCCATTGTTGCTCCTCCGATTGGCCACAACCCCGATCTTTCACCTTCCGATGCTCCGACTGCCACGGCCGAACCCGCTCCTGCTACCAGCGAGCCTGCTCCTGCCACTACCGAGCCCACTCCCGCTACCAGCGAGCCTGCTCCGGCTACCAGCGAGCCTGCTCCGGTTACCAGCGAACCTGCTCCGGTTACCAGCGAGCCTGCTCCGGCTACGTCGTCAGCACCTGCTCCTCTTCCTACCGGCACTAGCTGCACCCACGGCGCACTGCAGTGCAATTCGGACAACACTGGCTTCCACCAATGTGTCTGGGGCAAGTGGAGCAGCGTCATCGGATGCCCGTCGAAGACTGCTTGCAAGCAAACGTCTCAAAACGCAATTATTTGCGATTGGGTGTAAGCATTGAATAATTGTTAATTTGTTGTTATGAAAATGCGAGTTTGCTCTTGGAAAATTGCTAGAAATATTGGATCAGTGACATGAAACAGCAAATATTTGCGCATTGCAAGGCTGTGTGTTTTTTAGAAGCATTGCATTTTTAGAACCAGTTAATATTCACTTTGTTTTAGTGTTCACTAATATACAAAAAAAAAAATGTCACCGATCACAATCCTATCGATTGTTCCTGGCCATCTGATCCCCCAAACAAAGCTTGCCGAAAAAATGACCTTATTTATGCAGCAAAACTATATTAAACAAATCACTTGCTCAGAGTATATTGCGTTGTCAATAGTCTTGGTGCTATAAAAGCATTAATGATGGAGCTACAAGCTTTTCATTTTTTGGAATAATGCTCAGGCTATTGCATATTTGCGCGGCGTTGCTCTGCTATTCCGTGGTGATTCTCGCGCATATGGAGGTAATCAATCCATGCCCGCGGTACAATGCCAACGGTGTCAACTGTCCACAGCTTCCGCCAGGAGAAACTCTTGATTGGAACACAAACGCACCGATAGCATCCAACATGGTAAAGTTGCAGCCGATTTGCAAGCATGCAACGCCATGGCCCACTCCCGCAGCATACTGGAAAGCTGGAACACCAGTATTTGTAGAATTTTCCACTCACGGAAGCCCTCATGACGGGGGCCATTGCGAATGGTCGCTCTCTTACGACCACGGGCAGACGTTTGTGGTGGTCCATCGCAAACTAAGCTATTGCTTCTACAGCGACGAAAACCAGCTGGTCACCAATTATACTTTTACACTGCCCGCCGATGTTCCGAATTCCGATAGTGCAATTCTGATGTGGAGCTGGGTCAACGCTATGGGCAACCGGGAGTTCTACACCAACTGTGCGGATATTGCTATTTCTGGTTCTACTTCTGCTTCATTTACTGGCCCGCAAGTAACCATTTTGAACTATCCTGGGTATCCTGAAATCCCCGAATTTCTGGGAAACTACTCTGTTGGCTTGTCTTACTACGAGAACGCTCCGTTGATCACTGTTCCAACTGCCTCTGAATCTGACGCCTATCAATCTGCAATCTAGAAATAAATTGATATTATCATACAGGGGTGACGGAAAGTCTCTCCTGAACACCCGCTACATCTTGTTTCATGTTCATAACAATCATCCAGCTTAACCCAAAGCTATAACCGGGTTGGAAGTTACGGTTGAACTGCCCATAGTCATATCTCCCATTATAAGGGTTTGCGGGTAAGGCTCAGGCGGAGGGGAGCCATAGGAGTTAGCTTGACTTGGTTATCTACAGAATAAACACGTTAGTACAGTATTCAAATAATACGGTTATAATAGATGCTTCTCAAAGAATAGTAGAGAAAAACTGGAAGGATTAGAGAAAATCAACGGAAAACGAGAGCACATTTTATAGTTCAATTTAGGACGAAGGAAATCATGCAACATTTGATATCAAGTATAGTACAGATAGGTTTCATATGATACTGATGTTATCTGTAAAATACATATTTTTACAGGGAAGTAGAGGTTTTTATCAAAAAATTTATGTCACCCCTATATAAACCGGGCAAAAATAGCAATTTTTCTCTCAACAATGGCATAAATCGTGAGATGCATAGAAATTTCATCTTGTGGCGTTGACTTGAGCCATACTGACACGCTATTTCATTCTAAGCCGATTTAGTTTTGAACATGTAAATGGTATATGTGAAAATGATGCCATGTATAGAAAAACTTATGCGTGGCGAAATCTTCACACGATTTTTTTTTTACGGTTTTTCTTTCTATCCCTCCCCTCTCGTACCATCTCCCCTATTTTTCAATATCAAAACTCCCTTTTTCCTCCTTCTCACGACTGAGGCTGACCAATTGAAAACAGCACTGAGGCGCGTTATATAAATCTGCAGCTTTTCCGTCTTGTTTGCTAAAAAAAATCTTCAGCTTTTCATAAAATTTTACGCTGATTCTCGTTATATATACTTTGGTATTGTTGCTAATAATTGAAAATGTCGGACAAAAGTCGCGAAATCAGCGTTGTAGTGATTGGCGGGTCATACGCAGGAGCAGCAACAGCCAAGCGTCTCGCTCAACTAAGCAAAAAAGGCTTTTCTGGGCTTAAAGTAACTCTGGTAGATAAGAGCACGCACTACTTCCATGCAATCGGGTTTCCCAAGGCGCTCGTAGATGCCGAATATGCGGAAAAGGCCTTTATGTCCTTTGAGGGGTTCTTTGAGCCAGGCTCAAAGCACGAGTTTGTCAACCAAAAGCTCAGTCGCGTTGTTGACAACCATCATGTCGAGCTGGACAATGGCCAAACACTGTTTTACGATTATCTGGTGCTGGCTACTGGCGGCCAGGCTCCCGGACCCATCAATGTTGTAGGCCGCACCAAGGACGAGGGCATGGAGGAGATCCAGCAGCTTCGTCAGGGCCTGGATGATGCTGGCTCGGTGCTGGTCATAGGAGGCGGTGCTGTGGGCGTCGAGGTGGCTGGATTTGTTGCCGAAAAGTACCCTACCAAAAAGGTCACTTTGGTGCATAGCCGGAGCCGTCTGCTGCCAGAGCATTTCCGTCCCGGAGTCAGCAACGGAGCAGTCGACAAGTTGAGCAGGCTGGGCGTCAACGTTGTTTTAAACGACAAGGTGGAGATCCCGAGCGACTTTGGGTATTCGTCCAATGTTGGGCACCGAATACTTCGTGGCCAGGATTCCGGCAACGAGTACGCGTCGGATGTGCAGATTCTGGCGGTGGGCTTTAAGGTGCACACCGAATACCTCGAGCCTCTGGAAGATGCCCTGGGCCACACACTGCGTGAAGCCAAAACAGGAGCAATCCGAGTGCGTCCCACGCTCCAGCTGGACAGTTCGCTTGCGCCGCATATTTTTGTTCCGGGCGACGTAAACAATCTGCCGTCATCTACCAAATTCGGATTCAAGGCTGAGATGCAAGGCAACACTGTTGCTGCCAACATCAAAAAGCTCATTCAAAGCGGATTTGACAAGGCGTTCAAGTCGCAGGAGGGGTCCAAGGCGGTTGCCGAGGCAGCACCTGTAGTGGGCAAGTGGACCGATTATGTCGACCTCATCCTGGTCCCTATCGGACCGGATCTGGGTGTGGCGCAAGTGCTTAAAATTGCTCTGGGCGCTTCTGGCCTGGCAAACTTGTTTGTCCGCCAGCTCAAATCCAAAGACTTTATGCTGGGAATGCGCAAAAGTTATTTTCCAGGAAACAAAAAGGCCAAACGCGAGTAGAAGCAGCAGCAGCAGCAGCTCGTTAATTTCAGTAGATTTTTATCCATAAAAACAATTACTTGTCAAACTCGGTTACGCGGCCCTTGGGATGAACATAGATCTTTTCGGTAATGCCTTGCTTCATAGCAATCCAGCGGGCTGCTACAAACAGAAAATCGCTCAGTCGGTTGACAAACATAAACGTTTCTTTGTCAATGTCGTCCATTAGCGGCACCAGAGAGCGCTCAGCGCGGCGGCAGATGGTCCGTGCTACATGCAGCGTGGATGCTGCCAGCCCGCCTGATGGCAGAATAAACGAGCGGTGCACCGGCAAGCCTTCGGACATTTCGTCTATCCACGCTTCCAAGTTGTCGCAGTGGAACCCGTCCGGATCAAACCGCGTACGCTTTACTTTGGCCTGCGATTTGGCACCGATAGGTGTAGCTACATTGGAGCCCACGTCCTGCAGCAAGCACTGGATCACTTCCAAACGAGGAACCAGCGAGCTGCTGCTGTCCATATGGGCTATAGCCAAGCCAATCATCGATGAGAGCTCATCAGTGGTGCCTAGAGCCTCAAACACTGCGTCGTCTTTGGACCGCCGCTCTCCAGTAAACAGCGCCGATGATCCCTTGTCTCCCGTCCGCGTATATACCTTGATGGTTGCTGGGTAGCTCTTTACCTCATCTGGCGACTTTATCTCGATATCGTGTTGGCTCATTCTCCCATTCAAACAAAAGCTCTCTTAAAAAAAACATTTCTTTGGAATTCATAACACAATCGACTAAATCTCTAGATCAGAATATTTAATCTCCGCAAATTTGGCAGAATATATTCTAGAAGTTTTTCATGAAAAATAGGCTTACAGCAAAAAGAATAGCTTTTTTAAACAACGCTTATAAAATTTAAAAAGGGCGAAAAGCGCAAGAAAAATTGGCATTTAAAAGGCCAGATATTTTTCTTTAACCATGGGCTTGCAAATAAAAAGTGGTTAAAAGGAAGCCCAAGAAAAGTTCTAAAAAGAAGCTGGGCTTTTAAAGCAAAAGAAGCAAGAGCAGCGCAAGTATGACAAAAGAAATAAAAGAAAAAACCCACCTTCTTGAACATGCTAAATTGTAGTCCCCATTTTGTTATCAGCTTGGCTCCATCTTTTTTCTATTAATTTTTTCTTTCTCTCTGGCATTTTCAACTATTTTTCTACCGCTGGATTTCGGTATACTCTAATTGTTAGCCATAATATTCTGCATCGATATATTATTCTAGGTGAACGTCGGAAATGTTGAAGATACCTGCTCTTGCTTATGCATTTGTAGCCATTTCTGCTACACTAGGAGCAGCATATGATGACATTTCTGTAAAGTGGCCATGTCCGCGCTACTCGCCCAATGGGGTGGACTGTCCGCAGGTGCCCCAGGGTCATAGCTTGGATGCCGACATTGGCTCGCCCATAGGAATTGCTGATACCTACCAATCCCTGCCTCTTTGCAAGCATTCCACGCCCTGGTCATCCAATTCTGCAGTGTTGGATGTCAGTAAACCGCAAACCATCACCTTTAATGCTGATGAAAATATGAAGGGTGGCGGTCACTGTGAGTTTTCTGTCTCTTATGACGGCGGTGATACCTTTGTGGTTGTTCATCAAGTGCTGGACACTTGCTTCCTTGACCCTTCCAATAACTCACTGGTTACCTCGTACACAATGGATTTGCCTGCAAATTTGCCCTCTAGCAAGCATGCCATTTTTGCCTGGTCCTATGCAAACTCCAACAATGAAAGAGTCTTTTATATGAATTGTGCTGATGTGGAGATTGTCGGTAGTTCTGATACCACATTTACAGGCAAGGAAATGACTATTGTGAACTATGACACTTATCCTCGGTTGCCACTGGCAAATGGTAACAATGCTGCTGGACATGAGTATTATACTAATGATGCCAAGGTCATCACCGTAAGTGCCGGGACTCCTACAGACGCACAAGCAACTACTACTCCAGAGCCTGCTGCTTTGAAGAAGCGTCATTATAAGACCATCACTAAGAAGGAAAAGGAATATGAGACTATAATTAGTACTTCCATAGCTCCTACATCTACTGTCACCAGTTCTGCTATGGCTACTAGTGCAGTCGATAATGGCCTTACCATTAACATATCTACTGGCTCAGAAAATGGCGGACCAAACATCATTAACAACAACAACAATAACAACAACAACAACAACAACAACAATAGTAATGACAACAACAGCAATGACAACAACGACAACAACAGCAGCAACAGCAGCAATAACGTGCATGGTAGCAGCAGATACAACGACTACGATGATTACAGAGGCTATCGGGGTGGACACAAGCACAGCTCATCCAAGCACAGAGGCAAGAAAGGAAAAAACAAGTGTGGCAGCTGCTGCGGTTGCAACTGCAACTGTGGATGCGGCAACAACTTTGGCATGCCTGGCTTTGGTGGCTATATGCAGTATGGAGGCACCAATATGGAAGGTATGTCGCCAGTTGGTGGATTTGGGTCTGGATTCAATACCCTTGAATACAGGGGATCTGGTTTCCCTCAGGGACCTGATTTCGATAGCGGCTTCGGCTCTGGGTTCAGCACCTTTGATTACCAGGGGCCTGCTTACCCTCCTCAGTTCCCCGGTGCTGATTTTGACAGTGGCTTCAATGGGCCTAGCCAGAGTGAATTCGGCAGTGGTGGTTCGAATGGCTATAGCTATGGCAGAAGCTACTACTATGGTGGCAGCCAAGGCGGCTTTTCTGGTGGCCAAGGTTATGTCCAAAATGGCTACTCGGACAACTCTTACGGACAAGGCTATAACAAAGGTTACCAGCAGGATTATAGTGGACCCAGCCTAAACTATCCTCAAGACATGTCAAATGGAATGCAACTATAAGCAGCTTATTAAATATAGCTGCTGTAAATGCATTAAATGTCAACTTGTCTCAAGACTAGTTGGAAATCGCAGTTTTAGCCACTTTTATCATTATTTGAATAACATATTTTTTATTTTTTTATTGGAATCTTGAAATTATCTGCTTGGAATATTTTCTGTTCAAAATATTACATAAGCCTGAATCGGAGTTAATTGTATTTTTGTCTTAAACCTCGCTTACAAAACCCTCCTTGCTCTTTTTAATACCTAGGAATTTCTAAGAAGAATTCTTGCAAGAGGCAAAGAGATAAAATTAAAAGGAAAAGGGGGTATTTTATACGCAAAAGGCAGAAAACACATGATGCAATGGATGAGGTTTCCTTTTGTCATCAAAAAAGTCTCCATCTACCCACCACGTAAGGACTATTCCTTTTTGAAAGATAGAGAAGAGATTCGGACTGGTTTCTTATGAGCACATGTACTTTCACTCTCTCTAATTTCATATTTATTTCTATATTTTATCAATCTTGGTAGCATGTCTGGTTTACTGCTACGCCGAGGGCTGGTCCCCCTATCTCTTGTATTTTTATGGCTGGCCACATTAGCTTATGCAGGCATATCAATGGTTTCACCATGTCCACGGTTTTCACCACTAGGCCAAAACTGTCCTGCGCTGCCAAAATATCAGCTGCTAGATAGAAACATGAACACGCCTATTAGCAAGGTACCAAATGGATATTCCAAACCGCTTTGCAAACACACGGTGCCATGGACCACTCCTGCCGCCAGATGGACAGCTGGCTCCAACATAACTGTTAGTTTTACAGCCGACAACGGCAGCGTTGGTGGTGGGCATTGTGAATTTTCGCTCTCGTATGATGGCGGCAAAACATTTGTAGTTGTTCATCAAGTTCTCGACAACTGCTTTTTGAAAGACATTCAAGATAAAGCAAATTTGGAAACTTCTTTTGACATCCATCTTCCAGCAGACCTTCCTGATATTGACAATGCGGTGTTTGCTTGGACTTATGCCAACTCTACAAGTGAAAGCACGTTTTATATGAACTGTGCTGATGTGTCTATTAGTGGAAGCCAATCAACAGAGTTTACTGGCAAAGAGATGACTATTGTTAACTATGCTGGCTATCCGCAGGTTACACCCAGTGATAATGTTGCTAGTGGCAAAGAATACTATGTGAATAATGTCCAGCATATAACTATTTCTGCCATAGATGATAATGAGTTGTCATTGAACAAGAGGGCTAAAGAAGACACCGAGGAAGACACTGAGGAAGAATCTGAAAAAGACAATGAGAATGGAGGTGATGACGAAGACACAACAGCTGAAGGTGAAGAAGTTGATGTTGACGAGGAGAAATGTGATGAGGACTCATTGCTCATCGATGACAATAGCGACGAAACCGCTGAGGGCAAAGATGGAAATGGAGACGAGACAACTGATGACGATGAAAAAGGAAATGGCAATGGAGATGAAGCAACCGATGACGATGAAAAAGGAAATGGCAACGGAGATGAAGCAACCGATGACGATGAAAAAGGAAATGACGATGGAGATAAGACAACCGATGACGATGAAGAAGGGACTGGAGGTGAAAATGGTGAAAACACTGATGAAGACGAGGAAAAATGTGACGATGACTTGAGTGACGAGTTGCCTGACGATTTGTCAGAGGGCTCGTCTGACGATTCATCTGAAGACTCGTCTGATGGTGGCTCAGACGACAGCGAAACCAATACAGATGAAGATGAGGATGAGGATGAGGATGAGGATGACAAATGCGATGATGATTTGAGCGGTGGTCTTGGTGATTCAGAATCAGAATCGCTCTCAGAATCAGAATCGCTCTCAGAGCCAGAGCCTCTCTCAGAGCCAGAGTCTTCCTCAGAGCCAGAGTCTTCCTCAGAATCAGAATCTATATCAGAATCTTCCTCAGATTCGGAATCAGAACCACAGTCTTCCTCAGAGCCAGAGTCTTCCTCAGAATCAGAATCTATATCAGAATCTTCCTCAGATTCGGAATCAGAACCACAGTCTTCAGAATTACCTTCAGAGGCACCATCAGAGCCAGAAACTTCTGAGATACTTTCTGAACCCGAAGTATCATCTGAAACAACTACAGAAAGCACCGATATGGATAGCTCAGACATTGAAAGCTCAGAAAGTTCGGAGGTACCAGAATCAACGAACTTTGCATACCCTGTTCTACCTACCGACGAGCCAGACCCAGCCTGCAATGCCGAATCATTTGCTGCCAATTTTTACTTCCAAAACATCTACGCTTCTTATGGATACCTTACGGAAACCATCGTGGCTGATGATGATAGTAGTGTGGAAACAGAAGAGTCGTTGGACGAAAGCGCAACTGAGAATCCTACGCCTACTGAAGAAGCATAATTTTGGGGTTCAAATATATTGCGTTATAGCAAGCCTTTTTGCTGTTTGTTGTGTCTAAATGTTTCTCTAGATTTAATAAAATACATTTCCGTTCAGAAATATATAAAAAGTTACAATCATAATTTTGTTGCTGACTTAAACGTGTTGCTAATGAAACCGGCGGTTCATTTGAATCATTGCAAAAATGAGTTTTCGGCAAGGAAATATAATAGATAACGGGGCCCATTACAAATTCATTTTTGGTTGGTTCATGAGTAGCTAAAGACTATGAGCTGTGTTCCCAGCCAAAATTCCACTGTAAACAAACCACCGCATATATTCCGCAGCAGTCATTTCCAGTCAGCAAATGAGCTTGCACTTGCGCAGACAAGTGGATAAGAATTCTTGCTGGCTATAAACAAGATGGTCTTTAAAGTTACAGTGTCGAATCGGTGATGCTTGCCAAGAGTTCCGATAATTCCGACGCAGTGGATTCAATTCCACTGTTTTCCATTCATGTCTTCCATATGGTGGAGAATATATGTGTAGTCAAAGAGCTACATCCAATGGGATGTAATCTAATGCCCCCATTGGCCTATTGTAACACAGCCAAGTTTTATAAGAGCATTTAGCACAGAACCAACCAGATTTTTGTACCACACAAAAAGCCACAGTAAAAGGTCTTTATCTGTGTAACATTTCTTAAGCCCATTTCCGTTCAAAGTGGATAAATGTTTAGAATAACTGTTTCTTTTTGAGGCACAATTATACCAATTCCACACGTATAAAAAGAGCTACAAAATTTTTACCTGGCAAAGTTTATTTCCAAGATTTTCTGTATACTTTTTTCTTTGGATTCTCTGTCTTATATACACATACAAAATGAAGTCGTTTTCGGTTGCTTCTATTCTTGCCTACTCTGCAGCAGTAGCGCAATTAGCTTCAGCACATATGGCATTGACCGAGCCATGTCCTCGGTACAGCCCGCATTGCAATCCCAAGCCGGAACTCCCCGCCGGAGCAAGCTTCGACTACTCGATTAAAAACCCCATTCCTCCAGACGGCGAACTATGCAAGGGCACCGTGCCGTGGCCCAGCCCGGTCGCTACCTGGAAGGCCGGCCAAGACGTCACGTACAAGTTTGAAAGCGGCGGAGCCGCCCATGGCGGAGGCCATTGCCAGTTCTCACTCTCCTATGATGGCGGTAAGACGTTTGTGGTGGTTCATGAGGTTCTGGGACATTGCTTCTTTAGCGGAAAATCTACCGGCAACACGGCTCAAGTAACCGAATACACTTTCAAGCTGCCAGCAGAAGTGCCCAACTCGGATAAGGTGATTGCTGCCTGGTCTTGGGTTAACGCCATTGGCAACCGTGAGTTCTATATGAATTGTGCGGATATCAAGATCGAGGGCAGCTCATCATCCTCGTACACTGGTAAGCAAATTGTCATTGCCAATCACGACGGATACCCGACTATTCCCGAGTTCGGCGGTAACTACGATACCGGAATCGAGTATTACCAGAACGCCAAGCAAGTTACGGTTACTGGCAACGGCAGCTCTAGTGGCGGAGGATCCGATGATGCCAAGTCCAGTGCTCCAGCAACTCCTGCTGAAGGTGCCTCTGCACAAAGCACTGTTGGTGCCACTGAGGGTTCAGCTACCGATAGCGCTGAATCCAACGAAGAAGGAGGCAAGGAAAAGCAGCAATCGGATGCGGTTGATCCTGCTGCCAGTGCTGGCAATGGAGCTGGTAGCGAGGCTGGCGGTGAGGCTGGTAGCGAGGCTGGCGGTGGGGCTGCTGGCAATGAAGCTGCCGATAGCAGCCAGAGCATTCAAGACAGCATGACTTCGGTTGCCGAAGAAGCCTTGTCGTCTGCTGCTCAAGAGGGCAATGGCATAGGCGCGCAAGAGGGCGGCGAATGTACCAGTGGCCTGATGCAGTGCTCCGGAAGTGGCTACCAGATTTGTGTCAATGGAAAGTGGAGCCCAGAATACGCATGCGGTGTTGGCACTACCTGCAAGGGCACTGAAGGACACATTTTCTGTGACTTTGCCTCTAGCGATTAAAAATTATAGAAAAAACACTTTCCAATAAACTGTAAATCAATCTTCACCTCAGTAACTCAAGCCAATTTTTTTTTACTCAGTTATCCATGCATAGTCTTTTTGTTATTAAAGGTCAACTTTAATTCTAGGCAGTCGTTAAAAATGTCTCTCCTTCTCAAGTTTAGCTAAATCCACAGTAGATGCCGTTGTCGGAGCCCTTGCAAGTAGTACCAGTACCACAAGCAAACTCCTGGCTCCATTTGCCGCCAATGCAAACCTTGTATCCGCTACCCGAGCACTGCATTTGTCCTGCAGTACAAGATCCACTTCCGCTATCAGCAGGAGCACCAGCACCAGTATTGGATGTCACTTCATCCTGAGCACCGTGTGGGTTGGGCGACTCTACAGGTGCGCTAGTCTGCTCATATGAGGCAGGCGCGCTTGAAGCAGTGTAGGTTGGCTCTTCGTTTGCAGGCGTAGTGGGTTCGGGTGCAGCCGAAGAAGGTGCAGCCGAAGAAGGCGCTGCTGAGCTGGTGTTGTTTGTATAGCTGCCTCCGGAGCTGCCGCCACTGGGCGAGACGGTGACTGAGGGCGCGTCTTTGTAGTACTGCATGCCCGTATCGTAGTTGCCGTTGAACTCAGGAATGGTCGGGTACCCTGGATAATTGGCAATGACCATCTGTTTGCCAGTATACGAAGAACCGCTGCCTTTAATTGAAACGTCAGCACAGTTCATATAGAACTCGCGGTTTCCGCTGGCATTGATCCAGGTCCAGGAGAACACAGCCTTGTCAGAGCTGGGAAGGTTCTTGGGCAGCGTAAACGAGTACTCGTGCACCTGAGGGGTGTTGGTTACCGAGGCAGGCTTGGAGCCCAAGAAACAGTACTGCAGCTCTTCGTGGATGACAGCAAATGTCTTGCCGTTATCATATGAGATGGAGAACTGGCAGTGCCCGCCACTGTGGATTGCCGCACTGGGATTGAACTTGATTGTTACTTGCTGTCCAGCAGTCCACTCTGCAGCCGGAGTGGGCCAGGGCGTTGTGTGCCGGCACAGTGGCATGGTGCCGCCAAGCTGCACCGAGCTGATTGGCCCGTTGATGGCATGTTCACCAATGTCGTACGATTCTCCAGGCGGAAGCGCCGGGCATTTCTCACCAACAGGGCTGTATCGAGGGCAAGGACTGATAATCGAGATGTGCGCTGCAGCCAGCTTGACCAGCGCCAATGTATATACAAAAACGGATGTACCAGCACCAAACTTCATCTTGAGGAAGAGGGATCTTGAAAATTTTTTTTTTAAAATCGTTAAGCGATAGGCGTTAAAATGCACGACCAGCGTACAGTAATTTTGAGAAGAAGGGAAATGGGGAACTTGATGGAATTAGGTAATGGCCAGGGGCGCGGTCCGTATTTATACGCCAAAAAAGACTAGCCAGCGACTGATACAAGTAGGCTGTAAGACAATAGACCATTCGTTTTACAATGACAAAGACTCATTGCTCTTTCTCAGACCAAGGAAGAAAATCATGAGCAATGCACATTTCTCCGACACAAATGCGCAGCAAGCATAAATGCTAGCCGATGTCGATCATTGGGTATATGCTGATAAAGGTTCTTTTTTTTCCCGCTTAGCCGTAAAGAAATTCTTTAGTGGCCCCCCCCCAAAAAAAAAGAAAATTTGAAGGCTGGTTAAACTCCGCTTAAAGCAAAAAGACACGGCTTTATGTTTTGACAAGAGCACCCCTTGGTTAAAACAACAGGTTTATTACAGTTCCTAAAAGGCTCTTTTTCTTGCTTGAATAAAGGCATGGCGATCTGCCTGCATAAACTTTGGTATTTGCACACATGAAGCGGCCATTTAGTGGTTCCTCGAGCCAGCTTATATGCAGGCACCTCTCCCCCCTTCTCAAACTCGTGGAGTTATTGTTGCTGATCGCATGGAAGATACATGCCAAGCCACTACAAAACTCAGCACTATATTAACTAACAACCTCGTGCTGGACAAAAACCGAGGACATTACCTATTATGCTTTGCATAGCCAAAAAGCCCAAAAAATCTGCCAAGTGACACGAGGCTCCTTTTCCAGTTTATTTTTTGATGATCGTATTATGTAATGCATGGCTCAGCTAAAGAGCATTTTCTTTATTGTCAAGCCTAAAGACCCATCGCATTCTTGGTCAAAGAGTTACCTCTTTGCTCAAGACGTATATATAATGCTATTATCGAGAGAATATGCCAGCGCAAACTTTTCTCTCTCTCTTGCATTAACCACGAATTCCTTGCACTTGTGCGCTGGCTCGTACTTTCACGTCGATAATGTTTATGACCAAACTGCAATCATTTGCTATGCTAGCTGGACTAGCTACAGCACATATGGCTATGGAATCACCATGCCCCCGATTCAACCCCCACTGTTCTCCCAAACCCGAGCTCCCATCTGGGGCATCTTGGGACTATTCGATTACCAACCCCATTCCTTACGACGGAATATTATGTAAAAGCAATACCCCATGGCCCAAGCCTGTTGCTTCATGGACTGCTGGTCAGTCTGTAACTGTCAAGCTAGAGCCAGGCGGTGCTACTCACGGCGGCGGGCACTGCCAGTTCTCGCTGTCGTATGATGGTGGCAAGACATTTGTTGTTTTGCACGAGATTCTGGGCAAGTGCTTTGGCCAGGATGATAGCCAGCGCGATTTCACGTTTACGCTGCCGTCAGGACTGCCCAGCTCAGAGAAGGCTGTGTTTGCCTGGACCTGGGTCAATGCTATCGGCAACCGCGAGTTCTATATGAACTGTGCTGACATATCCATTAAAGGCAGCGGCTCTTCGTACACGGGCAAGGAAATGGTCATTGCCAACCACCAGGGCTACCCGGATATTCCCGAGTTTAATGGTAATTACCAGATTGGAGTGGACCTCTACAAGAGCGCCAAGGACATAACTGTGACCGGTAGTGGCAGCACAGATTCAGCAGCTGGTAATGGCCAGCAGCGGGACAATACCGCAACCGTGTCTGATAGCCCCAGTGATTCTGCAGTTTATACGGCGGTTTCCACTCAAGATGGTGCTGCTGGCGGCAGCTCCAGCCCCGACACTGCTACTCAGGTGACATCTTATACGATGGACAGTATTGAACCATATACTTCTGATGATTCTCAGACGGAACCATCTGCAGAAAACAGCGATGGATCCGCTACTCAAGTGGCATCTTATACGATGGACAGCATTGAGCCTTATACATCGGGCTCTTCGCAGCCAGAGGCATCTGCAGATAACAGCAGCGAGACTGCAGAAGTTACAACCGATGATTCAGATATGCCATCAGCAACCGGCTCGCCACCAACGTCATCGGCACCCCAAACCAATATGTACTCTACCTTCGACCAGGCATCAGATGCCCCACAGCCAACTGCCGCATCTGGCGGAGCGGGTGAATCGGGCGGATCCTGCTCAGGCGGACAGACGCTACGGTGCTCCTCATCAGGAACCGGATTCCAGCAATGTGTCAACGGCCAGTGGACAGCCGAACGGCCCTGTGCCCCAGGAACAAAGTGTTTGGGTTCCCAGGGAACTGCATACTGCGGCTGGTCATAAGTGTTTTATTAGAAATTTCTTACCAAAAAAGAATTCTAGTTCACGGCTAGCAGAATCTGCAGAGTCAGATCCATGGAAGGAGTTCCGCGTATCTGTCAAGCCAAACTGGGCCCGCAGAGTCCTCGGGTTTTCGATACGCATTTGTGCAGGCCGAGTGGAGCCTATCATTTCCCGCCATTCTCGGATCGCGCCCTGCTTGGTCAGTGCAAGTGCCAAAATAGGCCCGCTCGTCATATAGCTTATGAGCCGTGGATAAAATGGCTTGCCGAGATGCTCGGCATAAAACTTTTGAGCATCGCTGGTGGTCCAAACTACTTTGCGGCGAGCAGATACTCGAAATACTTGTGCGATTCGTTGCTCAATATTGTCTAGTGCTTGGTAATCGGCAAACAGATCTGGCTTTAGCAATGCCAGTGTGGTCTCTAAGCATTTGGCCCTGGGCAAAGCCATTATCATAAAAAATGCATAGACTTTAGAAATTAATTTTTTTTAAAGGGAAGAAATAATGGTGTTACATCCAAGATGGTTTGATATTATGGTCCGCCAGCCACTGTTTTCTCCTGTACTTGTTAGCCAAGTGCTCTTTACGCCGCTCAAATGCCACCCAGGAGGTAATCCGATGCTCAACTGGATCGCGAATCGAATAAACAATCAGTATAAGCACATTAAGACACAGCGCCACTGCAGTGAAGATAATCCACTGGAACCAGAAAGTCGCCTTGGACATGAGCATATCAAACACGCCCTGCACAAAATACCCTTCCCCGGGCGAATCGGGATAAATGTGGTTGAGCACGCCGTTCCAGCCAAACCATAGGGCCAGCGAGAGCACCACGCTTATATGCGAAAACACGACCCAGCGACGCACGTCAATATAGGCGATCTTCAGCGTCACAATGAGAACCATGATGCAGTAAATCATCAGACCATTGATAAACTGGTCGTTGGTGGTCCCGTTATAACCCAAGAGCAGCCCGCCGGCAATCGGGAAATATGCCGCCACGATGGAGTGTAAAATACCAATAACCACCACACGGCGGATAAACTCTGGCACCGTAAACAGATGGTTGCTGGGCCCCATGTCCCGATACAGCTCCGGGTACGTCAACAGCGTCTCTGGCTTCAAGTCCTGCTCGAAAATGCCCACCACCAAAACAGGCAAGATCGAAAACAGCGTGTTGTACATGGACAGCGTCCAGTTCTCGAACAGCGAGGTGCCGCTGAATCCCGTGTAGAACTGGTAAATCAGCTGCGTGACATAGAACGCCATGCACTTGTAGAACGTGCCCATGATAAACATCGATACACGCACGTAGCTCCACCGGCCATGCACCAGCAGCAGGCGCTGCAGGAACCGGAACTGGCCAATCGAAAAGTCAGCAGCGCGGCTTGCTTGCAGACCCTCTTGGCCGGCGATGCCTATGCCGACATGCGCCTCCTGGATCATGGCAATATCGTTGCCTCCATCGCCAATAGCCAGCGTCACCATATACCGGTCATTGTCATGAGTGAATAGGCTGGTCAGCGGGCTCCACAAGTACCGCAACCAGGGGCGCTGCGACTTGCGTCGACGGCTCGACCCACCGCCCTCACAGCGCACCCTCATGTTGTGCACAATCAGCGCCTTTTGCGATGGCGATACTCGCGAACAAATGACCGCATCGCACAGAGTTCCTAGCGACAAGAACCGGTCCAGCAGCGCCGGATGGCTTTCTAGCAGCCCCAGGGTCTCGCCGTCAACCACAACGGCCAACGATGCACCGGTGCCGGCATCGCTCCCAGCTGGCGAATAGTCCTTGGACCCCTTCTTTGATGCCACGCCGCGAGTTACATCGCTAGGCCGCGATGTCGCTGACGAGCCCGATAGCGATGGCTCTTGTTGCTGAGGCTCGGTGCCACGCGCTACAAATCCTAGTGCTGGCGTCGTACTATGCACGTCCTCCGCCCACCCAATTTCGGTTGCTCGCTGCTGCTCGCTGCGCTTCAGATCAGTATCGGCAATCAAATCCTGGGTCTCGGCATCCTGGAGCCTGCTACGGCGCAGCATAAGCATGTTGCCAAACTTTTTCAGCCCGCGACGCAGCTTTTCACGCCGCGACCGGCGTTCAAACCGCTGGTCTACCGATGCGCCAATGGTCCGGGCTACATCTAAAGCACGTGTTATGGTGCGTTCCAAGGCATCAGGGTCGGACAGGGACTGCATAACGAGCAGCAGCATCTTGTCTTTGCACTTTTCGACAGTCTGCGGATCCAACGACGTCGTTTCGACAACATCGGTCTCGATCAGCCGGCACGACTTTGCAATATTGACCGCCGTCTCTACTTTGTCTCCTGTCAGCATCCATACCCGGATGCCGGCTCGACGCAGCTTGAAAATGGTCTCTGGCACACCCTCCTGCAGCCGGTCCTCGATAGCCGAAACGCCTGAAAGCAGCAAGTCCCCCTCGATCTCCTCGCAAACAGCCTCTACCTGCTCTTGCCGGTTGTTTAGCGCAGTGGTGGCAGCCAGATACCGCGTATGCCATGCCTCATAAGTGGCCTCGGGAATCTCCTTGTGCGCATATGCCAGGGTACGCAGGCCCTCGGTAGAAAACTGATGCAGCGCTTCCAAAGCACGGGCTCGAGCCCACTCCTCCTCTTGGGCTGTTGGCATTTGGAACGACGGCGATATTTCGATCTGGCCCTGCGTATCGGCAAAACTGCTGGCCTCGCTTAAAGCACTAAACTGCGAGTCGCTCATTAGCCGCCGATGCTGTGGCGCCTGCCGCATCGTGGCAAAGGTGCTGTTGGCCGGTGCCGACATCGGAGCCAAGTCATCGGTGGTCTCGTCGGCCAGCGGCGACGGCATGCCAGGGCTGCTGCTTTCGCCCAGCTGGCCAAAGTACATGGTGCCGTCGTTAAGGCGGGCAACTGCCTTGGGCGGATACGTCAGTCCCGCCGATTCCGGCATAGCCTCGCCATCCCGGCTCTGCGTGCTGCTAGCCACCGACGCATTGCGCGAGTGCAGCAAATAAGCAGCGCTGGGCTGCGACAGCTTGCGACGCAACAGCAGGGGCTGCGGGGCTGCGAACTTGTCGGCTGGAGGCGTGGGCCGCGGCATAAAAGACACATCGCTGGGATCCGACTGCAGCTGCGAAATGGAACAGAGACGTGGCCAGATTGCCGAGTCTGCGCCCTTGGACATCATTATAATGCGCCCATCAGGACAGCGCAGAATAACCGACATGCGTTTGCGCGCGCTTGAAAACTCCAGCACGTCCAGAACCTCGTAGTTGCCAAGACGGTCTGTAGGATGCGGTGCAGGCACGCCGCGGTCAAAGCTCTGCTCGCTCTCCGCAGCGGCAGCATCGCTATCGCCTTCAGCAGCTCTTGTTGCCGGTTCTCCGCCAGCAACCGCTGTCGCTGGCGGGGAGTCCGAGTCAGCTGCACTTACGGGCCTGCTTGGCATTCCTGCAGCCGAAAGCGGCACGGCTGTGGATGCAGTCACTGGAGTAGTAGGTGCCGGGCTTTGATATCCCGATTTAATGTCGTTGATCACTGCCTGGTTGAAGTCACGCATGCGCTCTGAAGCCACCACGCGTAGCTGCACGAGCGGACCAGCCCGGTTGTTCATAACAAATCCCAGCTCGGCAGCTGCTGCCACCAATGCCTTTTCATCGGGGGATGTGGCCTGGTACCCGGTAATGCGGCCAGTAAGCGGGTCACGGTCGGGCTGCACGGTATGGCACAACGCCATGCAGCGCAAGAACCATTCGGCACGTGCTCTAAACACTGCGGTTGGCGGCGTCTGTCCGTCCATAATCAGCCGCGATGACGGAAGCGCCTGCAAGTCAGATACCGGCGCATCATCACTGGCCTTGGTGTGCATGCGTGGGTCTCCAGGAGCACCAGAACTAATGATATCCGGATCAACATCACTGCTTGATTCGGAAGCCTCATCGCCCAGAAGCGGCGCATTCTCACACACTTGCTGCTGCTGCTGCTGCTGCTGCTGCTGCTGCTGCTCAGAAAATGGCTGCATCTCATGCTGCAACCCTGACGACACTGCCGGTGGAGACCGTAGAACTGAAACTGACATACCCCGTGAATGGCCTGCTGCCGAAGCCCGATTAGCAGCAGCCAAATGCTGCAGATGGCGTGGGCTCTGTGGAGTGCTGCTGGTTTGAGTGGGCGACGGCATACTGTGCTGGCGGCGATGCTTGGCAAAAAGCTGCGTGCGGAATAGCGACGGAGACTGCCGTCCGCTATTAGACCCCGTTGGCGATGCTGGTCCAGCGCTACGCAAAAACGACATGCGCGATCCGCTGAGTTGCGACGAATCTTGCTCCTTGGCATCCTCAACAGGCTCGCTCTTTTGCGCAGGAGACTCTTTCAAGCGGTCCAGGTCAATATGCAGGTACGAGAAGCCTGCAACCATCACTGCGCGCAGCTTCATGATGTTTTCGGTAAGCGTGCCGGTTTTGTCGCTAAACACATAGCGCACCATCCCTAGATCCTCGTTGATGGCTGTGGTGCGGGCTTCAGCGCGGGTATCAGAGTCCGGATGATACATGCCAACATCCTGCTGTATAAACCAGCACTGGAATATCTTGACAGCTTCCAGCGTAACGTAGAGCGAGATCGGAATTAGTGCGTTCATCATGACAATGTACCCAAAGATCAGGGCAGTTGCCGGCATGTGCACCGTGCTCAGGTACCAGTGGCCCTGGCGATTGTCATTGTTCCAGTGGATCCCCAGCCCAGCAAACACAAAGCACAGGACCAGCAGCAGTATGAACACAAATATGACAATGCGGTTGGTAATACGCTGGATCTGCGGCGCCTTTGTGCGAACGTTGCGGGTGGCATTAAGCCGCAAACGCGTCTGCTCTCCCGAATAAACGACCTGTGCAAACACATACGCGGTGTTGCGCAGCACAGAGCCGCGCAGCAGCAGCTGGTTGGGTGTAAGTGGATAGCGCTCTCCGCCAATCTCCATAAAGCCCTCAAAGCCGTACAGCTCCGAAGACGGAGGCTCAACATGCGTGAAGGCGTTGAATGCAGCCAGCTGCTCGGCAGTCTGGATCTCCGAGTTGGTGACCTCCAGGGCCTGCTTCTGCTTGAGTGTGGTCTCGCCGTCCAAAGATGCGGTCTCGACAAAGCACGTGCCGTCAAAGCCCGTGGACGCAATCACCACGCAGTCCGCAGGGATCCACTCGTCCTTACAGATCATCAGCAAGTCGCCGACCTGGACGTTCTCCCAGCGCTTCTTTTTCCATCGGCAGCTCATGTTCTCTGGCAGCGGGTTCGCTTGCGCCTCATCGTCCTGCTCATACGAGACCTCTTCCACAACATCATTGAACGCCACCATCGGGCCCCGCCGTGAGCCCAGCATCTCGCTTCCCGCCAGCGATGCGCCGCCCAGCCGCGACGCCTGGCGCTGGTGGAAGTACCGCGATGCTCGCGTCATTGCCAATGAGCCCAAATCGCTGGCAGATGGCACCGCGCCCATATAGTCGTCGCCAACTGCGCTGCCTTCAGCCAGAGGCGTGTCGAGATCATTGTTTGTCGACTGTCCTGGGCGCACAGAGGGAGGAGCGCCACGCCAACTCCGCAGGCTCATAACTCCACGAGTGATCTGCCGCCGCAGCAGCGACTCGTCGCCCTCAAAGACCTCGGCACCTCCAGGCTGCTCATCCTCATCGTCCGAATCCTCGAGCTCGCGCTTCTTACGGCGCTTCTCGGCCAGGCGCTTACCGATAGTGTCTTTAATGGTGGAGCCAATGCTGATGGCCGAGACAGCCCAGCGCCGAGCGCTCTCAAGCGTGTTGCGCCCAATGTCGTGGATGCTCTGCGAGCTACGCATGCGGAAGCTGTGTATACTCTGCGAGCCGCGGTGCCGCAGCTCACGGAAGCTAAACGACAGCCGTTCGCGATCATGCACTTTGACTTTGAGCACACGCGTACGCTGCGAGTTTTCGGCATGGTCCATGCGGTGCCGGCGGAAATCATCAAAGCCCTCGTGCGCAATCGACAGGCTGACAAAGACGCTCAGCGGCAGAATGGTCGTCCATCGGCCGGTAGTAGACCAGCCTGGCACCTGCTGCAGTGCGGCAATAAACAGAAAATACACGTTCGCCACCTTTGAAAACTGCGCCAGCAGCTGCGCTGGCAGGAACGTCACTACATTGTAGCGTGCTGTGGAAATTACATTTTTGGGATAGTCGTAGGATACCTCGTAGTGCACACGTTTCGTCAGCGAGGCTGGCACGGTAATTACTTCCTCCGGATACCGCATCCGCTGTAAAAACGAATGCCCGCCTGTCCAGTCGTCCGATGCAGGGTCCAGAAAGAACCCTGGCATTGGAATGGATATAATAGACTCCGCCGCCTCCGCATTCGGCGCTGCCATGCTATGCATGCTTGGAGTGCGCGAGCCAGCTGAACCCACCAGCCCGGTGCGCTCGCTGATGCGCGATGACTGCCGCGACAGCCACTGTGCAGCGTGCAGCCGGTCCTCGCTTCTGCGTGGCTGCCGCCGCTCGTCTATTGACATGCGCAGGCGGCTGCAGTCGTGCTGCGACTCGCGCGAAGCGTGCCGCGACAGCCCGCCTATAGCTGCCGGTACCGACCCGTGGCTGTACCGGCGCCGCCGCCGCCCCGCCGCCGCCGCATCCCGCATTGTGTCAACCACACTGCGGCCAAGCATCCCTGCTGCTGTCCCGCCATACGAGCTGTCCTCGACCTGTGCCGACCCGCTATTCCCTCCAGCTGCAGCAGCACCACTGCCACCACGCTCTTCAGTTTGCTGCCGCCTCTGCTGAGCCAGCGTGCGAGGATCCATCATGCGCAACACACGGGCAGTTACGCTTCGTATGCGCCCGTAGTGCGGAATTTTGGTCATTCGCCCGCTTTGAACAAAGCTCGCTCGGGGGGCTGCTCCACTGTGCGTGGTTGCTGTTTGGTGGAGCAGCGATAGGTCTGCGGCTGTGTGTGGGTTCGATGGGTGCCGCGCTATTGGCTGGCTGGACATCAGTCCTGAGGTCGGCGATGGCGGCATACTGTGCGACCCTCCCATATTTGTTCGTCGTATGCTGGTGTCAATCTGTGGCAGATCTATCTGCTGCAATTGTTCCGTTTCCCGCCTACTGCTCAGCGCCTTCAGCTCCAGGACGTCCTTATCTTTGGCCATTTCTGTGGAACTGTACGCTGCAAGGCTCTCCTCTGTCTACGAATAACGAAAACGCTGGTGCTAGAAAAAGAAGAAGCGCTTGTGGAAAAATACCCCCCACAAAGTCTCCAAAAGCCCCGCCGAAGAAGAAATTCAGCTAATGTCTTTGTATAGAGAGAAAGAACAAAGAGCTCGAATGTGCACCAAGAAATAAACCTAATACTAGCAGGCGATAACGATACTAAAAATAAGGAGAAGAAAAATCGCCACATCAGAAAATGAAGGATTTACCCCCGCAAAGAAAAACAACAGTGATACCAGTAATTCTGGGAATTCTTTGGCCAGTATAGCTTTGAGACTAAACGCACCATATACTTTCTGTATACTAAAAATATTTCATTCAAGCAAATGTGCATAAACTAAGGCATCCTTTATCAAGTGGGGCCTTAGAATCAGCTGAGCAATAAAAGCACTTAAGCCGATGCCTCCTTAATTGCATCCGCCATTGTACGCGTCGGCACGCCTCCCAGCTCATCCTTGAGCCCATTCGGATAATACGCACGCATATACGGTCTCTCTGCTCTTGTCTTTCCAATAAAATAGTACACAGTGCCGATGGTCACAATCACTCCTGCCCACAGCTTGCTTACTCGCTTCCATCCCGGCGACCGGTACAATGAAGGCGAGCGCATATTCAGCACCTCGTCCTGCTCATGTATGGGCTCTCCAAAGTTGCGCCGGTTCTGCCGGTCCCACCAGCCTAGCTGTGGCCGCTCCTCAGACTTGATTTGCGGCAAATTCGGATAGTCGCCAATTTGCGGATCTGGATCCACATAGTGCTGCTTCTTATATTTCGCTGTCATTGCACTTGCAGTAAACTGCCGACTAGCGCTCGGCAAGCGTGCAAACTGCGCTGCTCGAATTGCCACGACGCGATTCATTATTTAAATTCAACAGGAAAAGGAAAGTTTATCTTTTGATCTTCTCCATGTTTCTTTCTTGATCAATAATCTTGATTTTATTTTTATTTTATTTTTATACTTTATGCGCAAGGCAGTTGGAATTGGCGGACTTCGAAGGCAAGAAGCGCAACGAGTAAGCATCTATTTTCTGTACTTTCTTAAAGGTAAAAGGCTAATAGCTGGCTTGTAGTTGGCACTGTCCAAGAAGGGCAATGAACTGGCTCAGCGCGAGATAGCCAAGCTGCAAGAGCAGATTTCCACAATGAAGGCTAATTTAGAGGTATTTGTTCGTGAACACCAACAAGATATCCGCAACAACCCGGCGTTTCGTGTGCAAGTGCAGCGAATGTGCCAGTTGATTGGCATAGACCCGCTGGCTTCTCGCAAAGGATATATGGCAGAGCTTCTAGGCGTAGGAGACTTCTACTGTGAGATTGGCATTCAAATCATCGATATTTGTCTGGCTACCCGCTCTATCAATGGAGGGCTTATCGATATTGAAGAGCTTCGAGAGCGGCTGATTCGCCGCCGTCTCAAGGGCAGCGAGCCCGTGGTTGTGGATGATATCAAGCGTGCTATAAGCCAGCTGTCTCCGCTCAAGGGCGGGTACAAGATTGTCAGCTTTGGTGGCCGCAAAATGGTCCAGAGTGTTGCTCGCGAGATGAACGCAGATACATCCACGGTGCTTGGGCTGGCTCAGCAGACCAGCAAGTTTACCAAGAGCGATGTAAAGGTTGCTCTTGGCTGGGATCTTTATCGAATAGATACGTGCGTTGATGACATGCTGCGGTCAGGGATTGTGTGGATCGATGACCAGAACTCCACTATGCACGAGTACTGGGTGCCGGCGTTTTTCTCTCAGCTTAGCGGCACTAGCCTCAACGCATCTGCTTTGTAACAATAAAAAATGTACATGCTCAAGGGATTTATTCCATAGGTTATCTCACAGTTATGTCCTTGGCGCTCTTGTAGAGGTCCACTCCAGTCTGGTAATTACCACTAAACTCTGGAATGTTCGGGTAGCCCTGGTGGTTGGCAATGACCATTTCCTTGCCCGTGTACGAAGAGCCGCTACCTTTAATGGATATATCAGCACAGTTCATATAGAACTCGCGGTTGCCGATAGCATTGACCCAGGTCCAGGCAAACACAGCCTTCTCTGAGCTGGGCAGTCCTGACGGCAGCGTAAACGTGAAATCGCGCTGGCTATCATCCTGGCCAAAGCACTTGCCCAGAATCTCGTGCAAAACAACAAATGTCTTGCCACCATCGTATGACAGCGAGAACTGGCAGTGCCCGCCGCCGTGAGGTGCTCCTCCAGGAGCCAGCTTGACTGTTACGGACTGACCAGCAGTCCATTCTGCGGCAGGAGTCGGCCATGGTGTGGTGTGCTTACATAGCGGCTCGTTATATCCTAGAGGCGACGACATGGAATAGTCTAGCGACTCTCCTGGTGGCAGCTTGGGACAATCTTTTCCAGTAGGCGAGTAGCGAGGGCACGGAGAGATCATTTGCAAGTGTCCAGATACAGCTGCAGCCATAGCACCAACGACGAGAAGAGCAGATTTCATTTTTATGGTCGTAAGAATACGTTTTGTAGAGGGATTGAGCGAGGTGGCCAGCACCGAGGACTATCGAGATGAACGGGAGAGGAAAATGCCGTGTTAAATGCTTGAACAGAATAGAGCCATGATCCGTTTTATATATGAAAATTCTTTGCGGATCTCTATGCATGCCACGCATTTAGCCTAAAGCATGTGGAACTAAACAAATAAACTCCTGCGTATATTTTGCCACGAGGTGGAATAGTCATACAAGCTGCCAAAAGTGGCGCTTGAGAACGAATCACACCAAATGGCACCGGATCCAAAATTGCTCATATTCGTCAGCAGAATGCATGATTTAAATTGGGCTTATTACCTAGCCATATATTGTTTTCTCATAATTTCATTCTATTAAATTGGCATTGTGTATGTAAGCAAACATGCACTCCATAAACTCCCGTGGTCAACCCCCTTGTTCTTTAAAAGACCTGTCTTTTAAAGAAGACGATAAAAAGGAGGGATTCTTTTGAAAATAAGCATGCCCCTTGTAGTAAAGAAAGAAGCGGCTTTTTGAAGCAATACTTTAGCCAAGGAATTTATAATTCGCCAGGCCTTTTTCTGTCTATTGGACTCGTTGATAAAGACAGCCTTTTAATTCAAAAGAAAAAGGCTGCTTAAACAGCAGACCATTAAGGAATATGACCATGGAAGCATTTCTCTTCTTATAAATTTATTTCATTTATGTGATGAGGTTGCAGCTACTATTATTTTTGTTGGCACAAGGGCTGGCCCTTGTCTGTGCCCATATAGCAATGACGGTGCCGTGCGCGCGGTATAATCCTTGGGGCGAAGACTGTCCGGAGCTTCCAGCAGGAGAAACACTGGATTACGACTTAAAATCTCCAATTAGTACAGCTGGTCAAAGTGATATGCTTCCGTTTTGCCATCATGAAAAGCCGTGGCCAACGCCAGCCGCCAAATGGAAGGCCGGTCAGTCCATAACTGTAAAATTTACCCCCGACGGTGCCGGACACGGCGGTGGTCATTGTCAGTTCTCTGTTTCTTACGATAGTGGTAAAACATACGTGGTTGTTCATGAGGTTTTAGAACACTGCTTCTTTAATGGCCCTTCAGATTCAAACACCATGGAAGTAACATCTTATACTTTTGACCTGCCAGATGACTTGCCTTCCAGCGACAAAGCTATTTTTGCCTGGAGTTGGGTTAATTCAATTGGCAACCGTGAGTTTTATATGGACTGCGCCGATGTGACTATTTCGGGCTCATCATCTTCATACACTGGAAAGAAAATGACGGTGGCCAATCGCATGGGCTATGCTACAATTGATGCGTTTGGTGGTATGAATGGTGATTATACTACTGGGTTGGAACAATACAACTCCAATGTTACCTATGTCACTGTAACTGGTGATGGTGGAGTTACTGAAGCTAATAAACCAAGTGGCAGCGATGGACAATCTAACCAGCAAGATAATAATGGAGAAGACATTTCTTCTGGAGATGATGATGAAGGAAAAGATAGTAATGTTGATAACGAGAAAGGAGAGAACACTGATGATAATACTGATGGCAATGCTGATGACAATACTGATGACAATGCAGATGACAATGCAGATGACAATACAGATGACAATACAGATGACAATACAGATGAGTTCGACGATGAGAAATGCGATGATGAAAATGCACTGGGTGCTGATGGAAGCTCGGACCTTTCTGGTGATGATTCGAGTGAAGACCCTACCGAAGATACCACAGAAGATACTTTGGGTATGCCAGGCAGTGATGATAGCTCCGAGAGTGACAGCATGTCAAGCAGCGACGCCAGCTCAGAAAGTGACAGCATGTCAAACAGCGACGATAGCTCAGAAAGTGACAGCATTTCAGGCAGCGATGATACTTCAGAAAGCGACAGCATTTCAGGCAGCAATGATATCTCAGAAAGCGACAGCATTTCAGGCAGTGATGATAGCTCAGAAAGTGAAAGTTGCTTAGAGCTCAGCAATGGTTCGTGTCCAACAATGACCGACAGCATATATGCAACTTATACTGAATCTTATGTGAGCACATACACTGACGGCTTTGGATTTACTCATACAGAGATGGTATTCTCAACATTATACAATGGGGAATCGTCTGCTTATACCGATATTGTCGAAAGCACATTTACAGATGCCAATGGCCTCACACATACCACAAGTTATGTTACTACTATTAGTGGATCAGAATCTGAAAGTGAAGGTTCTAGTGAGCTTATTAGTACATATACAGATTTTGTGGAAACTACATTCACTGATGGCAGTGGATTTACGCATACCGGTAGCTATCTCACTACTATTGTTGGCTATAATTCTGAGAGCGAGAGCTCTGGTGACTTGACTAGCACATACACAGATGTTGTAGAGACTACCTTTACGGATGCCAATGGATTCACACATACCGGCAGCTACCTTACTACTATTGTTGGATACAACTCTGAAAGTGAAAGTTCCGGTGATCTCATTAGTACCTATACAGATTTTGTGGAAACCACATTCACTGATGGAAGTGGATTTACACATACCGGCAGTTACCTCACCACTATTGTTGGCTTTAACTCTGAAAGTGAGAGCTCTGATAGCCTTATCAGCACCTACACAGACTATGTGGAAACTACCTTTACGGATGGCAGTGGATTTACTCACACTGGCAGTTATCTCACTACCATTGTTGGCTTCAATTCTGAAAGTGAAAGCTTTAGTGAAAGCTCAGATAGTCTTTCTAATGACCTTAGTGAAACTATCACCGACGACACCATGTCCAGCGAATCCACAGATATTGAATCAGAAACTGCTGAGTCTTCTGAAGAACCTACAGAGTCTGAAATATCCGAGTCTGAGCTTTCTGATCTTGATTCTATTAGCGAATCCTCATCTAGCTCTGAGTCCAAGTTTGCTGAACCAGTGCTACCGACATTTGAGCCAGAACCAATGTGTCCGGCATCATCCATGGAGAGTGACAATGCGGATTTCTACTTTGTAAATATCTACGCATCATATGGATACCTAACGGAAACTGTGGTCGAGATAACTGACGAGTCTTCGGAGTCAGAAGAGTCATCTTCGTCGGAAGAACCATCTAGCTCTGAGCCTGAATTAGACGGGCTTGATGAATCGGAAAGCTCACCGGAAAGCAGCTCGGGATACCCCATCTTTGAATACAGTTCGCCCAGCCCCACACCAACAGCATAATTTCTCTTTAATCATTTAGCTTAAATAAAACCAAATTACATCAATTTTACCTAACCAAACTACCATTTCTTTTGAAACAAACGGTTTCCTTGGCGAAAATAAAAATGAAGCTCTACCATCTTTAAAAATCTTTAAATGGACCAAGCAGACCTTTTTGAAGATAGGCAATAAAGCATCCCCTTTTTTTACTTTTCCTTTGAAGCCAAACCTCTTTTAAACAAGAGCAAGCTTTTTAACATGGGCTAGCTTCAAAGGATTCTTTACTCTTTTGTTTAAAAAAGGCTCTGGTCTTTTAAATGGTTTTTTTTTATTTGAAGAAGAAAGGAATGAATTTATTTCATAAATTTTGCTTGCCATCCTTCTTTCTTCTATTTCCATCTCTTCTTTATTATATAATTTTTTTATTCTTGTAGTCATGAAGGTTTCTTATGTTGCATCAGCCGTGCTGGGCATGGCTGGTGTTGTTTTTGGTGGATTTTCTGTAAATTGGCCTTGTCCGCGTTACTCCTCCTCTGGCACGGATTGTCCTAGCCTTCCTCCAAATGAATCTTATGACACTGACATAAATTCGCCTATTGGTTTCGGCCAAAGCAGCAAGAACATGCCCCTGTGCAGGCACAGCACGGCATGGCCCTCCAACTCTGCTGTTTTGAAAGCCAACGACCAAGTCACTGTCACCTTTAATGCGGATGAAGGTAGCACTGGTGGTGGACATTGTCAGTTCTCTATTTCTTATGATGGCGGCAAGAGCTTTATTGTTATTCATGAAGAGCTTGGAGACTGTTTTGCTGGCATCTCCAAAGACTCTAGTAATAAGCCTGCATATACATTTAAATTACCATCAGATATGCCTACCAGCAAGCATGCAGTCTTTGCCTGGACATATGTCAACCCTACTCAGGAAAGCAACTTTTATATGAACTGTGCTGATGTTGAAGTGATTGGGGTTGACTCGAATACCTTTGAGGGCAAGCAAATGACTATTCTTAACTACAACAACACTGCTACACTTGCTAATGCCGATAGTGCTGACTCTGGCAAGGATATTTATGAGAATGCCAGCAGCATCACCGTCCAGGTGGATCCCAATGGCCAAGTTTTCAAGCGTCATTACAAGGAAGATTCTGAAAAGGATGGCGATGAAGACTGTGACGATGAATCAGGTAGTGGTGGTAGTAGTGGCAAGAATGGTAAGAGCGGCAAGAGCAACAAGAGCGGTGAGAGCGGCGCAGGCGGTGACAGCTCGGGCGGTGATACCTCTGGTGGCGATACCTCTGGTGGTGAGGGAGATGACTGTGATTCCGAATCTGACAGTGGTGGCGAAGATGATTGCGAGGATGAAGTTGGTGGAGGTGCTGGAGCTGGTAAGAATGACAATGATCCATTTGGCAGCGGTGGAAGCAACTCAGTTACCAATACTGCCAGCGTAACCAACACTGCTTCTCTTACAGAGACCAATACTGCTTCAGCAACTGAGACTGCTACCTCTTCAGCAACTGAGACTGCTACCTCTTCAGCAACTGAGACTGCTACCTTTTCAGAAACCGAAACCAACACTGCTTCTGTTACCGAGACCAATACTGCCTCTGTCACTGAGACTTCACAGCAAACTCAGACTACTGAAGTTGGTGGTGGTAACTACAACAATGGTGGCTACAACAATGGCAACAACAATAACAACAACAACAACAACAGCAACAACAACAACAACAGCAACAACAATGGTAGCAACAACAACAACGATAGCAACAACGATAGCAACAATGACAGCTATAATGATAGCAATGACTATAACGATGACGACAGAGAATATGGTTATAAGGATGGCGGACATCATGGCGGCTATGGCTATGGCTCTGACTCGGACTCGGACAATGAAGGTAGCAGTGGCAACTGCTGCAGCTGCTCGTGTGGTGGGCCTGGATTTGGCCAGCAGCAATTCTACGGATACAACCCATACATGTACTATGGTTACAATATGTACCCGGGCTATGGCGGTATGAACATCAATTACGACTACCGTGGATATAATCGTCAAGGCATGTATCCTGGTGGACCTAACAGCCAAGGAATGAACCAAGGTATGAACCAAGGTATGAACCAGGGCATGGGCCAGGGAGGATGGAACCAGGGTAATGGAATGAACCCAGGAGGCTGGAACTATGGTCAGGATCGGGATTATGTCCAAGGAAATGGTAACCAAGGAATGGGTCAAGGAAATGGTCAAGGAAATGGTCAAGGTGGCTGGAACCAGGGCGGAGCCAACCAGCAGGGATGGAATCAAGGTGGAGCTAACCAACAGGGTGGATGGAACCAGGGTGGAGCTAACCAACAGGGTGGATGGAACCAGGGTGGAGCTAATCAACAGGGTGGATGGAACCAGGGTGGAGCTAACCAACAGGGCGGCTGGAACCAAGGAGGCGTAAGCCAGGGTGGCTCATACCAGAGCAGCGCTCAGTCCATTTACCAGCCATCAGGCTACACCAGCTTCTTTATGTCTTCGGGATACAGTTCAGGCATGGCTATGCCAACCACATCTCAGGAACCACTGATCACTCAGACTCTTACTTCAGTAGCATATGCCACTCAGACTGAGGTTGCTGATATCCAGATCACCGAGACCATTCATTCGGTAGCCTACGCCACTACCACGGTGGTTTCGGACTACATATATGAGGCTGCTCCAGTATACACATCCGTTGCACCTGCCATTCAAGATGTCTATGGTGGGTCGGGTGCTGCGGCTACAGTGACATCTTATGTCTCTGTTCCCTACACTGTGACTGTTACAGAACATGATGATGCTGTTCCTGACGCAGAGCCGACTGCATCCGAGCCAACTGTATCTGAACCAAGCGTATCAGGTGCTGTCGGCAAGGCTGCTCGCCCCCTCGTAGACGAAGTTGCGATCGAGAACATCGAGAAAGTCGGTGTTGTGCAATCAAGCACCACTGAGCCCAGCAGCACTGTAGTAATTGTCAACTAAGTATATTTCATTTTTATTTATTATTTTGAATATAAGACGGTTTTACTTGTCAAACTCGGTTACGCGGCCCTTGGGATGAACATAGATCTTTTCGGTAATGCCTTGCTTCATAGCAATCCAGCGGGCTGCTACAAACAGAAAATCGCTCAGTCGGTTGACAAACATAAACGTTTCTTTGTCAATGTCGTCCATTAGCGGCACCAGAGAGCGCTCAGCGCGGCGGCAGATGGTCCGTGCTACATGCAGCGTGGATGCTGCCAGCCCGCCTGATGGCAGAATAAACGAGCGGTGCACCGGCAAGCCTTCGGACATTTCGTCTATCCACGCTTCCAAGTTGTCGCAGTGGAACCCGTCCGGATCAAACCGCGTACGCTTTACTTTGGCCTGCGACTTGGCACCGATAGGTGTAGCTACATTGGAGCCCACGTCCTGCAGCAAGCACTGGATCACTTCCAAACGAGGAACCAGCGAGCTGCTGCTGTCCATATGGGCTATAGCCAAGCCAATCATCGATGAGAGCTCATCAGTGGTGCCTAGAGCCTCAAACACTGCGTCGTCTTTGGACCGCCGCTCTCCAGTAAACAGCGCCGATGATCCCTTGTCTCCCGTCCGCGTATATACCTTGATGGTTGCTGGGTAGCTCTTTACCTCATCTGGCGACTTTATCGTTATCTTTGACTTTTCTGCAAACACACGTTGCGATATACAAAAACCACGACGAGTAATATGCGGCTGACAAATACGTAGCCCCGTTCGAAGACTACTTGAAGTAATAGAAAGCATTTAATAAGAAAATAAAAGAGAAATAAAAAGGCCGTGGGAAACGATAGCTGCCTACAAAGCTACATCATAGAGCCTTCCGCATAAAAGTCATCAATTAGCGCTGATAAAATGGAGCGAGCATTGTCGTCATCAGTAACGGCAACCTGGTTTTCTAGTGCATCAATGCCGCCTGCCACACCCCGCAAAAGCTCGGGTCCTTGGCGATCAGGCAGCTGCTCAAAGAGAAGCGCAATGTACTGAATACCCATGCGTACCAGCTCGACATCTTGGCTATTGACAAATTCCACAAACTCGGGAACCAGATCCCGATTAGGCAAATCGCTGATTCGCTGGCCAACAATGGCGATGTTTAGAAGGCTGTAAGCAGCCTCTTTCTTAAGGTCAAAGTTCTGCTTTTCAATAATACGAGCGAGATCTGTAATAATACCTGCATTTACCATAGTATTGACATCCGCCTTGCTTCCAGCAGTAACACTAGACAGCACCCACAAGGACTCCTTTTCTATAGCCCTCGAAGACGTCTTTTCAATGCTGCGAACTAGAAGCTGCACAAACTTTTCCTGGCTAACCAACGAATGCGTTTGCGCATCTGTGCCAGCAGCAATGTTGCCGAGCGTACGTATAATGGGTATGAGTGCGGTGTTGGCGATATCTGATGATTTGGTGGCGCAAGACAAAAACGTTTCAATGGCACCAGTAGCCATGATCTGGTCGATTTGATGAGAGTTGCTGGCTGCGGTTAGATAGGTGCATACCCAGGCAAGCTCCGTGACACAGCCCATATCATCTTTAAATTGCACCAGCTGCCGGGCAATGCTTTGCGGCACATCCATATCAAAAAGACGGTTAAAGTACGAGTTGGGCATCCGAGCCATATTTGACAGCGCAAAACATGCCGTCTGCAACAACGTAGAGTCTGTGGTATTCATGACCACATTCACTAGCGGATTCAGCACGCCATTGGCAAACAGCTGATTGCGCGCACTCTCGCCTTCTGCCGCAAGATTGCCCACAGCCCATATGGCTTGATTCTGTATCTCTGCATCTTCACTCGATAACAGCGCAAGCAGATAGGGCACTGCAGCCAAAGCTGTCTGCGCAATGCCCGGCTCTCCCGCTGCAATGTTGGTCAGACACCACAAGCTTTGCAGCTTTTCATCAGCATCCGTAGAGTTGAGAAACCCAATAAGCAATTCCACACCTTGGTCTTGAATAAAGTTGCGTACCTCTTCGGAAGGCTGCTCCAGTCGAGTGCTTAAAGAAGTCAATGACGATACACGTACATCATGCTTTGTGCTCTATTAGATGGTTTTTGGTACCCCCTTTGAAGAACATTAGCACAATGTATCGACAGTCATCCAAGGCGTTTGTGTTTAGATTACCTTTAGCCCGCTTATGATTTCTGTGGTATCTGATGGCGTAAACTCGTACTCTGACTCGGTTTCAGACTCTTGCGGAGTGCGGAAACAAAGCCGCTTGCCCATAAACACCTGCTCGCGCTGCAAGCTCCGTAGCTGCCGCTCATGAGATAGCCGGCGCTGACGTACTTCCCGACTAGTCGGTACTGGCTTGTAAAACTCTTTGAACCTTGGAGGCATTTTGAAAAATTATGAAAGAAAGGGAAGGAAATGGATGAGGGGATGTGGGAAGAACAGATTGAGTGTGCATGTGACGAAACCAGTAAAAAAAATGTTGTGGCTGGGATGTTGCAGTTTGATCTCTCTAAAAATTAATGGGGGTCTTTCAGTGCAGCATAATATTTGTGTAAACCTGGTATGGTTGCACAATCCATGTATGCTACTATGGAATAGCCGATAGAGCGAAAGTTAAATAAAGAGCTTTCAACATTCCGACGGTTTTTCTCTGTATATCTTGGACAAAAATTTCTACAAAAAGATGGTTTTGCTTTCTAACGCTGGATCTCTGCTTATTGCCATTTTGGCAGCTAGTGCTCAGTTGGGGCTAGCAATTCCCGGCCCACAAGGTACGAATGAAGCAGGGACAATTGGAGAGCACAAGGAAGGAGATGCATGCGATGTCCAGAGAGATCGGATTTCTTGTGCCAGCGATACAGCGCTATTGTTCTGTAGCAACAACAAATGGGTGGCATTCTCGGACTGCAACCCGGGAACTGTTTGCAAAGACGGACAATGCCTGTTTCCTGATAAGGATTCGGCTGATGAGGCGCAATCTCCTGCTCAGGGCTCCAACCAGGATTCACAAAATGGTGACAATGAGAATGACTCAGCTGCTGAACAAACTAACGAAAGCGATGGGCCTTCTGTAGCTGAAACGTCCTCGGCAGTTGAGGCGCCTTCTGCGCCTGGCGGCGACCAAAGCGACACTGGCGCATCTGCAGCCGCGAGTGCTGGTGGCGAGGACGATAGTGGTGGTGCATCTGCAGCTGCGAGCGCTGGTGGCGAGGACGATACTGGCGATGCATCTGCAGCTGAGAGCGCTGGCGGTGAAGAAAACTCTGATGAAGGACAGGATACCGGCGGTGGCGGACAAGATACCGGCGGTGGCGGACAAGATACCGGTGGTGGCAGTGACTTTGGAATCACTTGCGATAAATTCGACGAGGCTGTAAGCAAGGCATCGGAAGCAATCGGTCAGTCATATCCCAAGCCATCGCAAGCTCAATGCAATGCCTTCCTTAAAGGCATGCCCAAGGGAGGCATATCCTCGGCCCGTGAAGCAGCCATGTTCCTAGCCAACATTCTCTGGGAATCCGATGGACTCCGGGCCAAGCAAGAGTACGCTTGTAAAGACAAGCCTGACTGGTGCGCCCAAAACTACAAGACCCCTGAAGATGAGCCCGGTAAGACGTATTGGGGACGTGGATATATCCAGCTGACTTGGGAATACAACTACGCGGCTGCCTCCAAGGCACTGTATGGCGATGATCGTTTGGTCAAGAATCCTGGAGAAGTATCCAGCGATGAGGATACTGCCTGGGCAGTGAGCTTCTGGTTCTGGAAGGCCAATGTCGCTACCGACCCAGCTGTCAAAAAGGGCGAGTTTGGTGCCTCGATCAACAAGATCAATGGCGCACTCGAGTGCAAGGGCGCGGCGCAAGACAAGGCCAAGAAGCGTTATGAGATGTACAAGGCAGTTTTGCCCGTCTTTGCACCGGGAGAGAAACCCATTGAGTCTGGGTGCTACAATTAAAATTTGTGTCTTTGAGAATAAAAATAGATTCCATAACCGAGCATAATAAGGCAGCGCATTTACTATTTTATTAGTAAATAAGCAATGTGCTGGTAGGTATGGCGCACGTTATTGGTACCAGTTTGAAGAGGGTATTGAGCTCCCAAGGTGCTACTGACGATGCTATAAAACAGCTGTCGTGTAATCTGCATTCAACTGAACTCGCTCGATTGGATCGTTTCAGGCATCCAGCAGATGCTTTGAGGTTTGCTGCTGGCTGGGCTCTTGCTCGAAGAATTGTACTAGATAGCCAACTTCAAACCAAACTAGGTTGCTTATCTCCACTAGCCTTTACAACAAAAGCAGCTGGCGGCAAACCGCAGCTGACGGAGGAATGGCAGCCCTTTGTCCAGCACATGGTCGATTTCAATATTTCTCATGATGGCGACTGGGTCATTGCAGGATATACAGCACAAGGATTTATTGGTGTTGATATTGCCAAAATATCATGTCCAGCAAATATGACTGACATTGACTATATAAAAGAGTTTGTTTATCAGGTAAGTTGCCATCTGGCTTATTTTCAACGATGTACTTTACTAATCAACGTGTAGTTGTCGATTAAAGAGATGGACTACTTGGTGAATAGCAGCCAGCAAACGTTGCTGGATTTCTACCGCATATGGACGGCCAAGGAGGCATACGTCAAGGCGATTGGAGCAGGAATAGCAGAATTTGACCTGTGTAGCATATCGGTCCATCTTGTACAGCCTGCTGGCAATCCCAGAGTCTATATCAACGGCAAGGAATCTGAATTTTATTTCAAGTCCGGTACACTTGACGCTGAAGACTATGTGTACTGCATAGCCACATCATCTGAACCCAATTGCGCATTTAGCACCACGGACCTTTTAGACTTTATAGAGTCGAGCCACCGAACCGCCATATAAAAACTTTTTTTTTCTCTTTTCTTTAAATTTAGCAATGGAGAGCAACGACAATACTGTCGAGAGCAAGTCTAGTCGACCACGGCGACGGTTTGTAGGCAAAGGCCGAAGCAAAGAAACACCAAAGGAGATATCTATAGAGGATTCGCTGGCACTAGCCAAAATCAAAGACACAGGGCGTTCCACAGCCCGCTCGCACGAAAGCGCAAACCAAATACCGGTAGATATTCTGGAAGACGAGCGCCTTAACCAGGCAATCGGAATACTGCCCAACAACTACAACTTTGAGATCCATAAAACCGTATGGCAGATCCGGCGGCTTGGAGCTACCCGAGTAGCACTGCAGTTTCCCGAAGGCCTGATGATTTATGCCTGTACTATTTCGGATATCTTGGAGACCTTTTGTAAAGTGGAGGTGGTCATCATGGGCGATGTCACATATGGTGCGTGTTGTGTGGACGACTTTACGGCAGTTGCACTTGGCTGCGACTTTATGGTGCATTATGGACATAGCTGTTTGATTCCCGTCAACGTCACGACGATCAAGACCATTTATGTGTTTGTGGACATCGGCATAGACTCTGAGCACTTTATTCGGACAGTAGAGAAGAACTTTGAAGCTGGCACACGCATTGCCCTGGTCGGAGTGATCCAGTTCGTTACGGCACTACAGACATGCAAGCATCTGCTTAGCTCCAAATACCCTGTGCTTATTCCTCAGGCCAAACCACTTTCTCCGGGCGAGCTTCTGGGATGCACATCGCCGCTGCTGAAAGACATTGATGTGATTGTATATTTGGGTGACGGGCGGTTCCATCTCGAGTCCATTATGATCCATAATCCGGAGATTCCAGCATATGCGTACAACCCGTACAACAAGCGGTTTACTCGTGAACGTTACAGCCACGATGAAATGCACTCGTTGCGCAAGCAGGCGATTACGGGTGCTAAGCAGGCCAAAAAATACGGCCTTATTCTGGGGACGCTGGGGAGACAAGGGAGCCCCAAAGTCCTGGAAGACCTGCAGAAGCGGCTAGATGAACGGCAGATTGCCCATATAACGGTGCTATTGTCGGAGATATTTCCGCAAAAGCTCGCTCAGTTCCCGGATGTCGACTGTTGGGTGCAAATTGCGTGCCCGCGTCTGTCTATCGACTGGGGCTATGCGTTTCCAAAGCCTCTTCTTACGCCATATGAGGCTAACGTGGCGCTGGATGCAGTCGAGTGGAAGGAGACTTATCCGATGGATTTCTACGCTTTTGATTCGCTGGGGCCATGGACACCCAACTACCATAGCACTTTGGCAATAAAGCAAAGAGAAAGGGCTAAACGGCAAGCAAAAACATGACTTTTACATTTTTATTGAGCAATAAAGTCTCCTTATATTGCTGCTCAAGTATGCTTTATTTTTGCACATTCTGGGCCTCGCAAACCTTTCTTTTCTTCTTTCGTTTCAGTTGACAAGCTAGTTTCATTTGTATTGCCGAAATGAGCCAAGAAGAAAATGTGAAATATGTGATAGTCTATTATGAAAATACACCTATAAGCTCATTTTACTTGGTAGAAAGGGAATTGTATGAGATGATCGAAAAGACTAAAGAAGATGCCAGCTGTGCTGGGTATGAGATACCTAAAGAAATAGAGCTGCACTTTGATAAAGAAGGTTCTGACAAAGTCGCATCTACTGAGGATATCTTTGCTAAATATCCAAATCAATTTGAGATTGAGCTCTGGGCAATGGATGCATGCCCAGATCTAGTTCCTAGTTGAATATTTTAGATTTTAGCAATTCATTAAATAAACACTAGTAGTTTAGTGAGTTAGCATTTAACAGAGACGTGGGTGAGGCATCGCCAGTATCAGTGGCCTTCGATGCCGAGCGCTTTCTCCAATAATGACTTAGTGACAACCGCATACGGTGCTCGCTGTCACAATCACTAATAAGCAGCAGCGTCATAACAATACAACACAAGCCAACCAAGGAGAACGAAATAAGACCAGCGTAAACATAGCGGTGAGCTCGCTGAGTATACATGATAATCGCATACAGGCAGCCATGCTTGATAGCCTTATTAAGACAAGACGCAGACGAACTCACCGGGTTATCATCGCGGCTAAGAAATCCACAGCACCCGTCCTGGTCCTCAAACATCAGCTTAATCTCATCCGACCATTCATTTATCCACAAATCTCTATAACGGTCGTTGATATTCAGCGTGCCTGTCCAAAGCCATACGTTAAAAATAAACGTAATGAATATGGCCACCGCGATAGAAAACATGTAATAGTAGAGCAGCTTTTTGCGTTTTAGTGGAGCGAGAGATGCGAATATACCTAGGAGCGAGCTGAAAATAAAATATAGCCCAAGGAATATGTAGAAGCGCAAGGCACGGGAGGTGACTATGTAGGCTCGATGACCTTCGCCTTCGGCAGACATAAAGGTGCCGGCAACAATTAAAGCAACAATGCCACATATAAAGTATATGCCGGTCCACACCCTAAACATCATCGATGGCTTGGCGGGCTGTGGAGGTTTATGTAAGGGTTCATGATGTAGCGATGCCATTGTTTTGCAATGGTTGTAAGACTATTAACAAGGAGTAAGCTATACAATAGAAGAAGAAAAGCTGTATACTGGAACCAGCCAGTACTCAAAAGAACAGAAAATAGCAGAAAAAGAGGAAAGGTCTTTTGCAAAAGCAGCCTTTTTTCTTTTTCTGAACCTCAAAAGCAAATCCTCCTCAAGCAAGATCCTGTAAAAAAAAACCAGTTTTTTAGATGCTAAGCAGAAGAACTTTTTTAAACCCCAGTAGTTAGCCATAAAGCATCATATCTCTTACTTCAGCAGTGGCCAGGCGGTCAGCTTCGCGCTTTTTCTCCAGCCACCGCGGATCATCCGATGGAACCTCATGACGGCACATTGGGCAGGTGTTGTGCAGCTCAAGCCATGGCTTGACGCATTCCCGATGAAAATGATGCTTGCAAGGCAAGCAAGTAACCGGCTCATATCCGCCAAACGTCTCGTTACAGATCACACACGACACATCTACACAGCCATCTGTAAGTACCAGCACCACTGTGCTATGCTTATAAACCTTACCTTTGCATTGGTCCGCTGGCAACACTGGCAATGTCCTGATAAACTCCCGCGACGCTGGTGGCGGACCTACTGCGCCCGAATTGGCCTCCTCAGTCAACCGCATAATTAGATTTTCTAGAAACTGGCGATGCTCGGTTCCGGTTTGTTCGTTGTCCATGAACTCGCCAAACATCCGGGCTACGCCCAGGTAGTTTTCTGGTGACGCCATCGTGGACACAGGCGTGCCTTGAGCAGACCGCGAAACGTCTAGAAACGACCCGACCACTTGGTTCACCCACCGTCCACGCCGCCCTGCGCTATCCTCGTCGTGGCTCTCTTCCCGCTCCTTGGTATCCAGCTCTGAGTAGTACGACGCCATATTCTCTTTTGAAATGTATATGCACAAATGAAGGTTTGGTTAAATTTCCTATAAAAAGTCAAGGAATAAAAAAAAAGAGTGACGGAAACACTGCGGGATAAAGTCTTTTAGAACACCCTACAAAAGTCTGCTCACTCATCCCCCTTGCTGCTTGCTGTATGTTTGCGAGAGCTAAATCCCAAGCCCCGCACTTGCCGTAATCGCTGGCGGTCGAGTGCTGGTGAATAAATAACCGTGCTGCCATCAGCTCCAACCGTTACTTGTGGCGATGGCGTGGGTGTTTTAGCTGATACGCTCCGAGAAACCAGCCCTGCCGTACCAGCAGCAGGCAGCTCGGGGCCCTTGCGCACAACCCTGATACGTCGGCGAATATCGATGAATTCGTCGGTCTCGTCGATGATTTCTTCCTGGATAAGCTCTTCGATGACGTCCTCGAGCGTGATGATTCCAATTGGCGCAGGCGGGTTGTGACCCGGTGCCGGGTGCTCGGCAATGTAGCTGGCCACATGTGCAGATGACAATAGAGGCGCGTTTTCATTGATGTGGGTTGCCAGCGTGCTGTTGTCGCTGCTGGCCTCGCCTTGCGAAGCTCCATCCCCTGCCTGGTCATCTGGCAGTATGCATTGTGCCATCCGCTTGCCATGGTGCGGTGGCAGGCCCATGACTACTGCCAAATGGCTGCCTCCTTCCTGGAACGCATTGAGGATGTCGTACAGCGACACATCTGGCGTGATCTGCGGAATGCTGGTGATTTTGGCGTCACGGACAGGCACGGCGTCGTCTGGATCCAGCAGGACCAGCGACTTGACCAGCAGCAGACCCACAATGTTGCAGCGATGGCCCTCGTAGACAGGCACTCGGCTGTGTCCACGCCGCACCATCTCTGTCAGCAGCTCCCGGTCTAGGTGTGCATCAATATCCACCATAAACACGTTATCCAGATCCGTCATCACGTCCGATACCATCTTTTCGCTCAGCTCCAAAGCTCCACGGATAATTGTCACTTCGTCAGCAGACAAGTTACCGCCATGCGCAGCATCGCTCAGAGACACCAGCTCCTTCAGCTGCGCCTTCTTGTATATTACGCCGTGCTCGGATCCCAAAACGTAGTCCAGCAGCTTGGCAATCGGGTACCCCAGCGGAGCCAGCAGATACTGCAAAGCACGCACAGGGTACACAAAAAACGCCCCAATGGCCAAGCCATAGCGAGCACACAGCGACTGTGGGATAATCTCGCCAAACAGCACAATCGACGCTGTAGAAATAATAATGGCGGAGACGCCGCCGCTGCCCAGCACTGAATCCAGCACAATGGGAAGCGTCTCGTTGACTATCGTATTTCCTAGCAGAAGCGTAACCAGCAGCCAGTGCCCATTCTGTCGCAGCGGCTGAATGCGTTTTGCATACATCCGCTGCTGCTCTGTGCCCGAGGTGGCCAGAATACGCAAGTTGGTTGAATCGAGCGACATCAGTCCCAGCGTTAGTCCTGCCAGCAGCCCGCCGACCAGCACAAGCACCATGCATGCCAGCAGCTTGAGGGCGTAGCTTGTGGATGTCCGCTGGATCTGTGCATCTGTAAAAGCCGCATTCAGAGAGAGGTCTTCAATGGGGTAGCCATTGGCAAGGGCAACAATGCTTAGAATGGCTGCATTTTGAACTCTACTTCGTATAAGAAGATCCATGAACCAAAAAGAAGACAGAGAGCAAAGTCGGGTTACAAAATTACTGCTCAGATAAAATCCTGGCTTTGTGTAGCATTAACCTAACCCTTGACACGCACAGTTCGGAGTCCAGGAGAAATTGGGATATGTAGAAGCTCCCACAGAGCCTAGGTATTGTGCACCGCACACAATCAACGCGGCAGGTGGTGCGGCGCAGACCAGAACACTATATATGGGCAAAGCCATATCGCAATGTTTTGCCAAAAAAGCTGCATTTATGTGGATTTAAGGTTCGCATACAGGCTAACGCCATGTATAAGGAGTCTCCAATATGCATCAAGAGCAGCACAGCGCTTCTTTGCCAGCAGCAGCATGCACTAGTACAACCTTATACAAGAGGCCTGCCCCCATCAGCGCTGATAGCTTAATAAGGAAAGCTCGTGCGATTAGCCTCGATTCCAAGCAATAAAACTTCTGCAGAGTGACCTCAGATGCTCCCTTTTTTGAAGGATAAAAAATAGGGTTGGCTTTATCGAGTCAGTGCGCATTTATGTACATGGCAAAAATAGACAGGAGGCCGCTCTAATTTATTTCTTTTTGCTTCTGCATGCAAGAAGCACAGCCTCTTTCTTTCCAAGACCAACAAGGAGGGACCGAAAGATTTTCCCCTTTCTTTCTTTTATTTTCTTGTTTACTCTTCTAGGAAGCTGCCGGTTGCTTGTAAAGTCAAAAAAGGCCATTTTTGTAATAAGCTGCCACCTCATAGCTTGTTGATTTTTTTTTCTGTTACTGCAGCCCAAACAGTAGGGGGAAGACTCATTCTCTCTTGCACAATTTCCGTTATTGCCTTTTGCAAAGAAAGAGTAAGTTGTCCCAGAACTTTGGAGCATCTGTCTGCGCCTTTTCTGTCTGAAAACAGACAAGTTTAAACTGGCGCGAGGTTGGAACAAAACAACACCAGCGCATTATTGAACCGGGCTGTTTTAAAAAAAAAAGGCAAATCATTTTGTGCGGTCCGTTTGGATAAACTAAAGTTTTTTTCTTTCTTTTTGTGCACCTAGCTCAGACTATTTCTTTATTCATCCCCCCTGGTTGAGTTACAGCCGAGGGCAGCACAAAGTAATTGGCAGTCCAGGAATTAACAGCCTAAAGAGAGTGCATTTCGCAAGATGGCGCCCGGAAATGAGCGGTCGCGGGCAGAGCCCTCAAAGTCAAAGTCCAGACCGTTCATATCGCTGGGCCAGAGCCTGCGCCGTGGCCTGACCACCCGCCGCTCCAGCAAGAACGCTGCCCAACCACAACCGCAGCCGCAGGGCGAGTCTCCAGCTAGCTCGCCATCTGCACCCGAGACTGCTGGATCAGCTGCAGACCGCAAGCACGCCACCGTCTCTGCGGGCACTGCTCACAGCATGGGCATGCATTCTACTCTATCTAAATCCTCATACAAGCCATCGCCGCTGTCGCGCAATGGCCCTACCGGCTCCAACAGCAATGCAGCATCGCTCGGCCTCGGCAGCAGCTCCGAAGCAAGCGGCAGCAGCAGCATATACGGCAATGGGCGGGCTCAGCGTATTGCTTCGGCTTCAGGCGTGGCCCTGCCGCCGCCAGGCATGGCTGGAGCAGGCGGACACAGCGGCGGCTCGACACATTTTCGCAAAACCCTGTATGGATCGACAGCGCTTGCGGGCCTTTCTAAGTCCGGATACAACAGCAGCAGCACGTCGCTAGGCGGCACGGGTCCGGGCACGGGCACTGCCACCAACACAGCGGGCGGATCCAGCAGCGGCCCCAACAGCGGGGCGAAATCAGACGCACCTACTTTGGGGCGCAAGGCACCGCCGCCACCATCAGAAGCTGCAAATAGCGGGCCCCAAAATGCTACCAATCGTGACTATAGCTTTGCTATTGCGTCAAACCACCATGCTAATGTAGTGTCGCAGTCAGCTCGCAGCAGCGCTGGGACCTCGATCACCGTGACCAAAGAAGGATATCTGAGCAAAAAGACCGATATTAATCCCAGCACATCTCTGGCATCTGCCCTGTCTCGTGGATGGAAGGTGTATCGTGTAGTCCTCAAAGGAGCCAAGCTCTTTTTCTACAAGCCGCCTTCAGAAAGCGAGCTGCGAGAAATGTTCCCTGAGGAGATCGCTGCTGCCACCAACGAGACTGCTGGCGGATACTTTCGTACATCAATGTCGGTCTCTGCACATGACGATGCCGGCAGCAGCGCTGCTGGATTCCCTATGGCGCCAGGCGAAGTCGAGTCTGGATCACGAGCAGTGCTGTTTGAGCCGGGCGTGCGTGATGGCGAGATCACGGCGCCGCTGTGCGAGCGCTACTCGTTTGGCGAGTGCTTTACCGAAGTGGACCTGCGCTCGCTAAAGTTTAAGCGCTACGTATGTGTGCTGATATTTGACGATACAATTGTGGTGCTGAAGCGGCGCTGGGTACGCCAGGGCTTGGCCAGCAGCTTCTTTGGCGCCGTAAGCAACAAAATGCGCTTTGGCAAAAGCTCGCGCGCTAAAGCTCAGCAAGCAACCGACAACACTTCGCTGGTGAGCGCTGAGTTGGGCATTACTGGCAAAGGATACTTTACCAAGTGGAAGTACCATTCGCAGTATCCATTGGCCAACGTTGAGGCCATCGAGGCAGCCAGCTCACGGTTTAGTGTCACTCACTCGCCTGGAGTGCTAGGTCATCTGGGTCGCGAAAGTCAGGCAGGCTCTAGCCGCTTGAGCTTGTACTCTATTGGCAACAGCTCCGTATCCTCGGTCATGACACGTACCTCAACTGTGTCCAAGGACTATTCAGGCGCGCTGTCTTCAGGGCTGGTGCCAGGCTTTCAGATCTTTGTCAATGGCAAGGAGCGTGTAGCGCGGATGTTTGTGGCTACAACATCCGACGCCAAAAACAACTGGCTGTCGCGGTTTGCTGCTGCCAAATCCAGCTATGCTCGGCGTTTGCGTCAGCGCCCGCGTGAAAACACTGGCGGTGGGCGGCGATATAATGGAGGAACTGAGCCGACACGCCCAGCAACGGCAACGCAGGGCAAAGATCAGAACGCCGATGCAGCTCATGCTGAAGACAAAGCCAAGCAGCAGAAAGATACCCGCACACGGCTCTTTTGGGGCACTCAGCGCCATCCAGAGCTAGTAGTAGCTGCGCCCGAAAGCAGCGATGCAGACACGCCGGCTGAAAATGCAGTTGTGGTCGGAGGCAGTAAAAGCGCTCTGGTACACGAGATGATCTTCCGCACCGCTGAGCAGACTGCGAGCGATTCTACAGATAAGCCAGCACAGCTAGATTTGTTTAGCTCGCGCTTGGTGGGCACATACCCGCTGATGATGACCCACAGCGAGTTCTTGAGCGAGCTTCAGCGCTATGCAGGCCTGGTCACGCCAGAGACTCCAGACTATGCCGATATAGCCAGTCATTTGGGCAATATCATTATGGCGCTAGCTACCTGCTATGCAACGGTGTACGATGCAGAGCAGATTGAGATTCTGCGCTCGATAGTTTCTCAGTCGATTAAAGCCGATTCAGATGACTCGGCAGCTTCTCAAATCAATGCGGCAATTGATCGTATGGTGCCAATAGCAGCAGCACCACCAGCACCTGTAGCAGCTGCTGCTGAGGATGCCGGTCGCACACAAACTGTCGAGGGCAACTCGGACGCTGCGCTGCCACAGAGCCCTTCCGTTAATTTGGACTCGTATGAGATCATTGGCACGCTGTCCAGCGCTACTGCACCCAAACAGAGCACGGATGGAAGTATGCGACCGTTGCGAGGCCGCTCTAAAACGCACCATGGCGATGCATTGCCGATTGTGCCGCAAATACCGTCAGTGCCTGAGCTAATTCGGGTAGAGATTACAGGGCTATCGCCTTCAATGCTACTTCGAATTGCACCAGCAGAGTTTGCTCATCAGCTGTACCTGTTCCATAAAAGCCAGCTGGCAGACTTTAATCCCAAGCAGACACAGCTTTATTTGCCGCTGCCTCCAGCATCGCTACGCCAAGATGCAAATGGTGTGCGCCAGCCTACGCCTAGTCTACTGACAGTTGGTGCAGCAGCAGCAGCATGCGAGGTGGATGGATCACCACATGGCGCCACAGGCAGCCAAACTCGGGGATGCGATTCTAATGGAGCTGCTGGTACAGGCTTAAATGGCGAAGCAGCTTTGCATGCACACCTGCAAATGCAGCGGCAGTTGATGGTGTTTACGCATGGTGAGCCGCACTTTATTACGCGGATGATTCACCATCAGCTGCTTGTGGAGTTGCCTTTGAATCGGCCAGCAAGGCGAAGCGCGCTGCTTCAGCACTGGGTGCGGATCGGCGAAGAAGCACGGATTATTGGCGATGCAATCACATGGGCAGCAGTAGCCATGGCCATCACCATGGCGCCGATTGCCCGGCTGCGTGAGACCTGGCATGGCGTGGGAGTGTTTTGGAAGGATCTGATCGTGACCGAGTGGGTGCCACTGCTGATAAGCCATGGCATCTACGAGGTGGATATTGATGTTCCTGGACGCACAGCAGGGTCAAGGCCGCTGGTTATTCGGCCGCAGAACAAGAGCGGAGCTTCTACACCGTCAGCATCCATGAGCTACAACTACACTTCCATTCCATTTTACGGGCCCATTAGGATGCATATAGCGAGGCGTGGAAAGCGATTGCAGCAAACGTATCAGCGGGTGATGGCTGCATCGGGAACTGCCAACAGCGATCAAAGCGAGCGACTGCTTTTTGCTCACTTTGGTTTTATGTACAGTGCAGCACAGGAGGCTGCCAGCGAGATTCCTAGCTCGGTAGTGGAGCGTGCACGTACAAGCATTATGCGTTCTCGAGCCAGCAGCGTCTCGCTGGCGTCGAAATTCCAGCAGCAGGGTGTATCACAAAACGCTAGCAACGCTAAGCGGGCCAGCGGAGATGCCAGTGGGCAGCGTGAATCTGTGCCATCGAACGTTCCAACGACTAATGTTCTTGATGTCGCCATGCAGGGCCATCCATATCTGCAGGCATATTTGCAAGGGCTGGCGCAGAACCCGCTTAAAATCGGTGACGAGCTGGTAGATGCAGATGTCATGAACTATGATGTGCGCTACTTGCTGTCGGTTTCGCTGCAGTGCGAACCAGCAGTGGGCGATCAGTACCAACAACATTTGCCGCCTGATTCCGGAGACAGCTCTGAGGACTCTGGACAGGTCCATGCGCTGGTACCGCTGTCACTGCGCCAGGCGCCAGGATCAATACTCCCGCTGGTGTGTCCAGAGACCGTGCCGTCAACAAACATTTTGCAGTGGATTACACCCGCAGTGCGCACGCCTGCAGCAGCAGCTCAGACAGTTGGCCGATCCAATGGCCCTGGAGGCAGAGCAGGCACGTTTTCGCATGCGTCGGAATCTACAGCTGCAAGTGATACAGCTGATAGCAAGGCACCGTCACGCACTACGATGCAAAGCGAATCGGCTAGCAGCGCAACAAGCGAGGCTCGTGAGCAGCAGAAGCCGCCTGCCGTGAAGCACAAGCGCAGTCGGTCGTTCCCAGCAAATGGGTCAACTGGTATGCAGATGGACGGCGATGGTGGTGAGACTGCAGAAGACGCAGCAGCAGAGTGCGACGCGCTGTTTGCAGGCACGACAGTCTATGCAGCCAATGGTGATCTGGCACTACGAGTGCTGCGAGTGCAGCATGGAATAATGGAAAAGACCGAAACAGCGCCAGCAAAGCGCCAGCTGCGTTTTGTAGTGGAAGTTCAAGGTGGAACGCAGCCAATTCTGCTGGATCTGCTGGTAAACGGGATAGCTCACTACAGTGCAGGATTAGCCAATGAGAAGGGGACCCCTGTGCAGGTGCCAGCAGGCAGCGCAGGGATATCGCTGGTGTTTAACCGCGATGTATATCAGCGCACATTTCTGGCGTCATTCCGACACTTTGGCGGAGCATTGGAAGTAATCGACAGCATGAGGCGGTCACTGTCGCAGTGTAGCGGACAGGCATGGAATGAGACATCGGGCAGTTTGGTATCTCTGGTGGATGTATGCGAGAACTGGCTGAGTCAGCACTTTGCAGACTTTTTGGACAGCACAGCAGTGCGCGAGGCAATGGCCGAGTTTATCGTAGAGTTGCAGCAGATGATGCAGTCTCAGAAGACAGCTGGAGCGCAGAACACGTGGAATGATCTGCAAGAGCGTGTGGGATTGCTGGGGCCAGATCTGGTGACGCAGCTGCTGACACCCTCAGGATTCACAGAGCTGGACCGCGTGCTGGACCGTCGGCTGGAGATAGCGATGGGGCGGGAGCGGCGGACAAGTGCAACCGCAGCAGATGCACAGGTGGATACGAAGCAGGCACCGATGTCGCTGCTGAGCGTGGCTGAAGCAGACGAGCTGCTAGTAGCGCTGAACCGATTGGCACAGACGCACTTTGCGCGCTGCTCGTATAACGACTGGCTGGTAGCGTTCTGTCTGCTGGAGGTGCAGACGTACATGCCACTGCCGTGGTACGCCAAAAAGCGCCTGGCGCATCTGCCTCCGGAAGAAGAGCTAGTGATCTCAGACATCTACCAGGTGCTGGAGCAGACGCAGCGCGGGCGGGGCACAGCGCAAGCACGCGATATGGCAGGCGGCGTGGTAGGAGGCGGTCTGGGATCCGCGACAGCGTCGTTCTCAACCGAGACCTCGCTGGTCCGCACGCTGCCGCAGAGCATCCAGACGATGCTAGAGCTGCACCGCACCATTCGCGGGTGGGCTATTCGGCAAATCGCTGACCCGTCGTTGACGCTGGCGCAGCGTGTGGCACGGATCCAGCGGTTTTTGTCGCTGATCAGACTGTGCCGCAAAGATTCGCACCTGTCCACATCGCGCGTGTTTGGCACGCTGCTGAACGGATACATGCGGGAAGCTGCCATGATTCCTGAGCGGCAGCCTAGCTACCGGGCCAACTCTGTAAAGCGCTACAGCAACAGCCGCGTGGCCGAAGGTGGTGGACGGCGGGGTCGCAGGCGTGGCCAGGCCCAGACGCAAAACAAGTACGTTCCGTCATTTGTAGAGCGCGCCATTGCCAGTGCACTGGTCGGCCCTGAGTCGCGCCTGTATGTGCGCGCGTGGAACACAGTGGCAGCTGAGAACAACACCAAGCTGGATACGCTGGAGGCGGTCTTGCGTGGTGCACGCAGCTGGGCCGCATTTGAAACGGCAGTGCCTGCCTCGCCACAAGCTGAAGCGCCAGAAAAGCTGCTTAGTGAAAAAGAAGCGGAAGAGGGCGACGCGCCTCGTCCAGTAGCAGTGCAACGCTCGCGGTCCAACCCGGCTGCCGACAGCATGGACATATCGGAAGACTCAATGACACGGGCGGACTGTTTTGTTCCCTGCGTGGGGTGGCTGCTAGAGAACATGATCAGCTTGTGCTATGACACGCCCGATACGTTTGTCAGCGATGCGCGCCTGGTCAACCTGGCCAAGCGCCATCGCGTGTTTATTATGCTGTGTGTGTGTGACCAGCTGGTTTCACGGTGCCAAGAGGCTCTGGCACTGCCCACGCGTGCACGCATTGATCTGGCGCAGCTGAACTCATGGATTGCGCAGAATCCACTGCGTGCTTCTGAGATCCAGCAGACTGCACAGAAAGAGCTGGCTCTGCCCACTCCCGAAGCTGCTCCAGTGCAACCTCCAGCACAAGGCGGCGCTGGCTTTGCTCGCCCAGGCGATACGATGACGCCACAAACGCTGCGTCAAGGCCATTCGGCCAGCTTTGCAAAGCGGTCGATTGCCAACTTGCGCAGCGTAGCATCAGGGCCGGCCAATGACCAGCGGGCAAGTGGATTCCATCCGCGCCGATCTACTGCTGTAGAGTTTGGAGCTGGAGGCGGCCAGGTGTTTGGATCGCCTCCTGCACCTGCACCGCGCTCGCTCGCATACGGCGAGGTACCAGGAGCGCCAGGAGCCGGAGCTGCGAGTGGGCCCGGAAATGTGTATGTGCATCCGTTCGTGCGGCTGGTTACAGATGAGGTGGAAAAGGTGCGTCAAGAGATCCGTGAGCGCGAGCGGCTGGAGCGGGAGCTGCGAGACCGCGAGCAGGCCATTGAGCGGCAAAAGAACGAGCGCACAAAGATGCTCAAGCGCCAGCTGAAGGAGCAGCAGCAGCGTCGGGCTAAGAACGAGCCGCTGCTTAAAATGGCCAATTTGATGAACAAAGTTGGCATAAGCACGCGCGATAGCTCTATTGACGGCGGCAGCAATGTCGGCAGCAATGCGCTCAATAGCGGCGCTGATGGGCCAGGAGCTGCTACGGGCAGCGTGTATGGTGGACTGCAGGAGGCTGCAGGAGCAGAACTGCCTGATGGTTCTGGAAGCAGCCGCTTGTCGGGCGTTAACCGCCCGCGTGGCCCAGCCTTGCCCAGCGCCAAGCCTGCCAATGTGATCAACCTAATCAACTCGACAATTACCGTGGAGCAGGCGTATACCAAGCGCGATTATGTGTTCCGCATTATCACAGAAGAGGGCGGGCAGTATCTGTTGCAGGCGCCGGACCAGGACCAGATGGAGGACTGGATGTCGGCTATGCGCGATGCAGCTACTGAAGCTGCAGCGCGGAGGCTGACTCTGTTTGTCGAAGAGGCCAAGAAGCGCAGCAATAACGATAATGCTGCTACACCGCCCATGCCAACGGCGACTGGCGAATCTGACCACGGACGGCATCAGCTGGGCAGTGAGACCACACGCAGCCGATTTACTGCATTCTTGGGCGCTGGATCATCGGCGTTTGGCGCATTTGGATTGTCATCGCAGCAGTCGTCGGCACATAGCCGTGGCGCACTGCCACTGCATAATCAGCATCAGCAGCAACAGCAGCAACAGCAGGCAAGCAGCAAGGAGCCTGCCGTGACGACCGAGCCCAAGACATTCGGCGTAGAGTTGACTCAGCAGATGCCAGATCCGCAGGCGGTACCAGCAATTGTGGAAAAGTGCCTTACGGAGATTGAGCTACGCGGGCTGGAAGAAGTGGGAATCTACCGTGTTTCGGGAGCAGCGGCAGATGTGAGCCGTCTGCGTGCTCTATTCAATGCCGATCCTGATGCGGTGGATCTGGGTTCAGGCGACTTCCCAGACATCAACGTGGTGTCTGGAGTTATGAAGCAGTTTTTGCGCGAGCTTCCGGAGCCGATCATGACGTTTGGTCTCTATGACGGCTTTATCAATGCCGCATCGATCGACGACTACGACGAGCGCCTGTGGGCAATCAAAGATCTGGTGCATGCGCTGCCAGCGCCCAACTACACGGTGCTGAAGCGCCTGGTTGAGCATCTGGAGCGCGTTACAGACTATGAGGAGGTCAACCACATGTACGGTACCAATCTGGCACTGGTCTTTGGCCCTTCGCTGCTCCGCCCGCCGCCTGGCTCGTCAAGTTTTGCGCTGGCTATGTCCAACCTGGGGCATGCTCAAAGCGTGATCAAAAACCTAATTCTGCAGTACCATTGGATATTCAATGTGGAAGAGGAGGCTGAGCCGCTGGAGGACGATGACAATGCTGCGCTGCCCAGTAGCTCTCAACTGGCAGCATCGCCATCTGCAGTTTCTGTTGCTCCAGTGGACGGGGTAGACAAAAAGCCCACGGCTGACAGCGCCAACGAGGAGGATGACGACGATGTTCCTCTGGCAGTTGCCAAGCGCGAATCGGTAGCAGCTTCGCTTTCGCCGACATCCCAGGCGGACATGGACCAGCTGGCTGCAGCGGTGAACAAGATGTCGGTATCGCCATAACTTTTTTTTTCTTTTCTTTATAAATTACATTATAGCTGCAAACTCAGAGATCTATTGGGGGAAATTAAGATGTAGATAGCGCAGCTACGGGTTTCTAGCTAGCTCGTGCTAGAAGCGAGCCACCGAGACCGTGTTTAACAGCATCTTGAATTTCCATGACACCCCGTATAGTAGAAACGATCATGATCTCGCCCGGAATGACGCCCTTGACTATGCCCCAGGGCTGGCCGGCGGCAAGGATCCGGAACTGGTTGGCATTGCAGTTGATTTTGCGAGAGGGCTTGGAGATGCAATGCATCCGCCTTAAAACGGGGTCGTCCTGGTAGTACTTTAGAGAAAGCCACAGCCGGCGCTCGGCCACGTTAAGGTTGGTTGTTGGTGTATATGAGGCATCGGGGCCCAAGTGTGTTCCTCGGGTTACGGACGAAACAAACCCCTGGTTATACAGAATGCGCGATACCGAGAGATTCAGTTTCGTTTCAGGAACTGCAATCCGGCCAAGTCGGGCACGAAAGCCGTTTTGGACACGCGCGCAAATGTCGTGAACGCCAACCATAGCAAGAATAAAAATCGCCCAAATTCAATAAAGAAGAGGGAAAAAAAAATGATAAGTTGGAAATTTGATTTTTTGGGGAGGATTACATTTATGTAAACCAAGCATGCAATTTAGCAGTTGTTTTTGTTGTATTGTCGTCACTCTTTCAAGTTGCTAGAACAAATCTTTTTTTTTTTAGTAGCAAGTATGAACGAGATATATTTCAACGCAGACGCGGGATACTTGGAAGGTATTGTACGTGGATACCGGGACGGACTGGTTACCGGGGCGCAGTACCTTAATCTGACGCAATGCGAAACCATGGATGACCTGAAGCTTCAGTTGGCAACCACCGACTACGGGACATTCTTACAAAATGAGCCCTCGCCTATGTCCACCTCGACGCTCTCAGCACGCTGTACGGACTCGTTGGTGGCCGAGTTCCAGTACTTGCAGCAAAATGCTGCCGAGCCCATCTCCAAATTTCTCGACTATATAACCTACGGGTATATGATAGACAATGTTATTTTGCTCATTACCGGGACACTACACGAGCGCGACACGCACGACTTGTTGGAGAAGTGCCATCCGCTGGGATTCTTCGACAGCATGCCGGCGCTGTGCGTAGCCACCACCGTGCAAGACCTTTACAATACGGTTATGGTGGACTCGCCGTTGGCCGGTTATTTTAGAGAGTGCTTGTCGGCAGAGGACCTTAACGAGCTGAACATCGAGATTATCCGCAACACACTGTACAAGGCGTACTTGGAGGACTTTCACGAGTACTGCTTGACTTTGGGAGAGCCCACGGCGTCGATTATGGCGGAGGTGCTTAGCTTTGAGGCGGACCGTCGGACGGTTAATATCACGATTAACTCGTTTGGCACGGAGCTTTCCAAAGACGACCGTGCCAAGCTGTACCCGCGGCTGGGCAACATGTATCCGGAGGCGCAAACCAGGCTGGCGCGAGTGGACGACATGGACCAGGTGAAGGCCATTTTGGAGCAATACAGCGAATACAAGAACATGGTGGTGGGCGTCAACCTCAGCGCAACCAGCGGGGGAGCAGGCGGCAACGAGCTATCTCTAGAAGACCGATTCTTCATCAAGGAGGTGCAGCTCAACAAGGACTCGTTTGAGCAGCAATTTCACTATGGTGTGTTTTATGCATGGTTGAGGCTGAAGGAGCAGGAAATCCGTAATATCGTATGGATTGCAGAATGTATTTCACAGCAACAGAAGGATAAGATTAATAACTATACTCCCATCTACTAAGGCTAGTTCTTGCGGCGTCGCTTGGAACGAGCTAACCGGGCGGCTCTAGTCATTTCGTGTTTTTTGCTGGTAGGAATAAAGTACGGATCTATCCCGAGGCGAAAATGGTTGGTCCAACGCAATATCCACTTGCGCTGCTTGGGCCCAATGCCCAGCTCGCTCTTCATCTTTAAGCTGTCCGCTGTAAACAGCTCCTCCCAGCTTTCAAACTTTGAAGCAAACTTTTCGCAGCCTCTTCCGATTGTCTGTAGAAACACTTGAGGCGAGTTGAACTTTCCTCTTGGCTTGGGTACTTGTGGTTTATTGAGCGATTTGGAATATAACGCGGCATTTGTCACGGCTTTTGACAACGCCGTGGCGTCTGTCGACGCTGCACGCACGAAAGCCGAACAAACTACCGGCTTTAGCCCCAAGCGAGCAAGCATTTTATAAAGTCGAAATTGAAAAGGGAAAGATAAAGAAAATTTTCCTAATGATCAAAATTGGCTCGGTCCTTATTGATTCGGCTCAGCTAGCACAAAATAAGCCTCCCCCTTTTTAGAGACATCTCTTCCTTTATACACTAAAAGACAAGTCCTTGTATTAAAGATCTCTCTAAACCTTTTTAAGAGAACATGTCTTTTTCTACTAAAGTACAAAAGGAGGGGAGGGGCTTGGCAACCCAACATCTATTTAAATGAGACAACACTGGCACATGATAGCATTTTTTCTTTTCCTAAAGCAATTTATTATAATGGGGTTTACAGATTTATTCTATCCAGATCGCAAGCGACAGCTACGACCAAAGTACCGCAAGCACTGCGGCTGCGACGAATGCATCAGTAGGGCGCATTCTTACGGGCAGATGTGGAGACACCAGACTCCGCTCTGCACATGCTGTGATTGCATGGCAATAGCTGGCGAAAACATCCCTCATTCACATAGCACTTACGAGCATACTCATGCGCCTGTGCATACTTGTGCTATGACTGGTCCTGTACGCCACCGCAGCTCAGTGCCTCATGGATGCTCGTGCGAGCCAAGCCCGCCAAAGTACTCGCTTAAACCATCGACCACCCACAAGGTCGACGATACTTGTGGTCCCAGATACTACACGACCCCGTTGCTTCCCAAGCACCCTGCATGCCACCAGCCACACACGGAGCATCCTCCTTGCGGATACAATGAACTAATTTACCTGAGAACGCCTCCAAATTATTATCCATGCAATCGGTAGTTTTTTTTTTATTTCATTTCAAATATATTTTCTAAACGATAGTTTTAGCCTTGCCTTTCTTTTTGCTCTTTGGCTTTTTAGCTGGCTTGGGCGCAGAGGAGGGCTCTTCCATGCCTGGAGGAGGAACGCCTGGTAGAGCCGGTAGAGCGCCCTGATCGATAAGGTCCTGCAAGGTGGGTTCCTTTTCTCTAGGCGCATTCACCAAGGGCATCTCTTTGGCCACTCTCCGCATGAGCTCCTTTCTATTAGGTATGTCGGACCGCATCAGCCGTCCCTGGCCGTCATACAGGTTTACTCGAACTCTTCCGGGCCGGAAAAAGTCCCGTGGATGCGTTTTGTTCGGCTCAAGGCACACGTGGAGCCCTACTTGCTTGACGGCCATCGAGATTTGGCGGGCAAAGGGCGAGTCTACCGCCAGATCGAGCGATACCTTGCGTCCTTTGTCAAGAGATAGCGATTTGTCGAAATATATCGGATAGAGACATACCCATTTTTTGAACTGCGAAGCGTCGCTCACCACTTTCATGCCCCCTAGACTTTGCCCTATACGAATCCCTTCTGCCGGCTGTGCAAGTGCCGGAGTGTCCTCGGGAAGAGGAAAGTCCATGTCGTCCACATCCATAACCAAAAAGTGAAATTTTGCAAAAAATAAAATAAAATAACAAGAAAATAGAAAAGAAAAGAAAAATCAAATCAGACCTGCTGTGCTTTGCTGAGCATTGTCTGAGCTACCTGAACAATCTTGCACAAGTTCTGGCACGCATCCTCATCGATGTGCTTGGGCAGATCTTCCAAAGACTTTTGCAGCAACTCATATGCGTTCTTGATATTCGATAGCGACGATGTGCTCTTGATATAATCGACTGGCTTCTGCCCTGTGGGGGATATCTGCGAAAGCGATCGGTCTCGGTTATTGGGAGAGCGCAGGCTGCGCAAGCATCCGGTCTCGGCAACTATGCTGGAATTGCTGCGGCTGTGGCTCATAAAGGGCGCTTCAATGACTGTACGTGCGCTGGCGATGTCGACCTGACTTGGGGACTGGAGCGGAGATTCAGGACGCGGCGTTTTGGCAGCAAAGAACGGATTGGTCGAGAGAGCATTGGCAGCATCGTTCTGAGCAGCGTGGCTGCTGCTGCCTTCGGGCGAGGGCATGCTTACTGCAGGCGTAGCTGGGGCACTGGCCACCTGCTTTATCTGCGATGGCTGGGCATATGTGGCCAGGCTCAAATACTCCTCGTCGTTATCCGAATGCTCCTCGTTGTCGTGCGCAGCCCGCATTTCCTCGTAGTGTGCAGCAAAGTTCTGGAACAGCGCGATATTGCGCACGGAGCTATCCACTCCGTTGTTTTCCAAAACCACCGAGTCTGCACGCTGTGAGCGCGAAATGTTGTAGTCGCGACGCAGCATCTCGTCCCAGCGGTTCAGATGAGTCTCCAGAATCGACACTTTCCATTTGCGCAGCCCAGCAAGCTTTACCAGCATGTTGTGAGAAGCCAGCTTCTCGTAGAACTTTACCCGGCGATCCAAGCTGGGCGACAGCGCGCTCAGAATGCCCATGATGAGGGTGAGCGACAGGGACATAAAGCCCACCACATCGGCCCGCGTCTGGCGGTCGGCCACTGGATACTCTGCCAGGGACTCGTCAACGGTCTCCATCCACTCGGCAAACACCGGCTGGCGCTTGCTGCTTTCGGCCAGGGCACTTTCGCGGCGGAACAAGCTCGACAGAATCACCGAGACATTATGCATCTCCTCATTGTCGTTCTGCACCAATAGGGACAGAATGCGCAACGTTGTCATGGCGCAGGGAAGCCACATTGTTCCCAGCGAATCTACGACCCGGCGGATATGCATGGACCCGTCCAACAGGTAAGCAGCGCCCGCTCTGACCTTGGCCACGCCCAACACGCAGCGCTGGATCTCCTGCTCCTTGAGCAGCTCATCGGTACGCCGCGACGCCGTGCGCTTCTCGTTCAGCTGCGACAGATGAGTCAGCAGCAAGCGTAGCCCACCCTCCTCGATAAACGTGTTGATCTGCGTGATGCTCTGGTACGAAATGTCCACTCGTAGCTTTTCTAGCCGAGCAAGTGGCAGAGACTGCGTGCCGGCACGGGCCAGAATCTTCAGATGCTCTGAAAGCGGAGTTGCGGCGTCTGCCTTGGACGAATGCGCCGCCTGCATCTTGTGCGTGTGGATGAGCTGCACCTTGTTATCTATCGGCATGTTCTTCATTGCCATGCGCTGCTCGCCCTGGAGCCCCATGCTGTCCATGATTGTGTCCAGCTCCTCTTCTATCTGCGCCATATGGAGCTCTCCTGAGGGCGACCCTGCATGGCCAAACACTCCCGATATCGGACGCACACGTCCGCTTCGTCCCGCAGCATTGTTCATAACGCTGGCAGTAGAGCTGCTTACTGACACTCCGCGTGCACGGTTGTTGCTGAGTGTCGGCTCAGCTTCATTGGGCGCCACGAATGGCTGAACGATCTTTTCTTGAGATGAAGCGAGCTGAACAAAGTTGTCGCTCGACTTTGTTGAGCGATGCAGCGAAAACGGCAGTCTCATAGAATAGGATTTATAAAGAAAGAAACGGGGAAAAAAAAAAAAGAGCTGAGATGGAAAAAAAAAGTTTGTTGGTGATATGCGGTGGTTCCGAAATTGTAGCATTCATTCTGTATTTAGAAGCATGAACAACATATACCAGCGCAAGCCTGTAAATGAACGATCTACCCAAAAAAAAAAGGCTTAATTACACTGCTAATTTATCAGTAAGATGTCCCAAAAGTTGACTAGAACAGAGCGTATGAGTTACAGTTTACTCCAAACATTATCCTTTTTTTCCATCCCTATGGAAGCTACTCGTGATCTTGCTATTGCGGACTACATCGCAGCCGCGCTCAAAACTCTGCCTGCCGGCCACACATTCGCTATACGCGTGATCTATACTGAGGACTCTCCAGTAGAATCGCTTACTCCCCAGCGCCAGCACAAGCACTTTACTGCAGAAAACACGCTATCCCGACGTGTTCTGATTCTAGTGTCTCAAAACGACTGCTTTGTTGCTGGACTGGAAGCCCAGGAATTCACTACGTTGAGGCTGGAGATTGGAGATTCGCGTATTCCCGAGCAAACCATTGGTGTCAATGCCTGTATATCCAAGGTCGATACGACTGGGGAACATGCAAGAATGCCATTGGTACGTATGCTGGTTGCAGGCTACCTAGCTTCTTTACACAGATACTCGTTGGCATTGGACATTGTGTCTGTCGGAATACACTTGTTTGCTCGTGCCCAGCCCGAGTATCTCTTTGCCAATTCCAAACACAATCCAAGCAAGCGCACTTTGGACGACTCTAAACTTATAGCCTGGTGGCAGCGCACCCTACAGTTTGGCTTGACCTATGCCATGGAGCACTCATCGGAAAGCACGTGCATCACAGACAAAACAGTTGCTTACTGCGTGGTGCCTGGCGGTGAGCAGCAGTGCATAAAGGACGATTCGGCTGTGGAGTGGAAATGGGGCCTGCCACATCCTCCAGAAGCTACTGCTCACAACTGCGTGTTGCAGTTCCCTGATGATCCCATTACCCGGCTGCTGGCAGAACCACATACCAGACCATGGTCGGTTAGCATGCTTCTGGAGATGCTGGCTATTGGTGAGGAATGTGGCTCAGGACACCGCACTGCGTTCTTTTCCGCAGCACTACCCATTGCGCCTGCCAGTCTCAAAGACGCACCAAAGTTTGATGAGACTGCTGTCCAAGGAACTCTTTCTTTTGCAGACTATGACAAGATGCTGGTGGTCCTGTTTGGCCATAATATGGACTTTTCTACCTCCAAGCTTGCTGCAGAGTCCTCCAAGACCATGATGGAATATCTCCGCTCCATAAATGTATCTTCAACCCAAGTGAAAACTGGCGGGCCGGCAATAACTACCGAGAAACCACCAGCGGTTGCCCCAGTTAATGATCTTTCTAGCATTGTTCGCAAAAAACGCAAAACATCCTGAAATAGAAAAAAAAAAAAACTACATCAAAGACAGGCTAGGGAATTTTTCATCATAGCCATCCACAGTAAACTTGCCCTTTCTGACCATCTCCTCGGTCTTTTGCACCACTTCGGGCTTGGCCTTGACCACATCCTCTACGGTAAGCTGAGTGATCGGACGAGCCTCCTCGATATTCTTAATGGTCTCGCTAAGGTCTGCCAAGTTGGCCTGAGTCTCCTTGACATACAGCTCGGCAGATGCCACTGCCTTGGCTTCAAAGGCCGCAATGGTCTGGAGCTGGCTTTGCAAATCCACCTTGGCTATTTGCTGCGACTTGGCGATTTTTTCGAGCTTATCCACAATATCCGTGTTCTTGAGCACCCGGCGATAATGCTCAAAGTCAACGGGGCGGTCGGCTTCCTTTAGCTGCGTCAATTGGCGCTCGGCCTCCTCGTAGCCTTTGCGGAACGAGCCCAAAGACTTGGTAATCTCGGTGTGTTTGGACAGCACCGAGTTGATAACTGGCCAGTTGATTGAGGTAAGAAACTTACGGCCTGCGGTCGACATTTTGCAAATAGAATTCAAATTCTGGGAAATAGGAAGAGAGAAGAAAATGCTTTAGAGGGGGGTCTTTAGGCTTATCATTAATTTTGGCGATTGATCAGATCACCAGTTGAAATAGTGGTTTCAAGACCTGCATATTGTAAACATCCTTGGGTTCTCTTTCTTTTTTTAACTTTAGCGTGTATGGTGCACATAGTATTTTGCATTCTGTTGTTTTGCATGCCATATGGGAGCATGGCAGACAGCCTAGGCGTATGCTTGCGGGAGGTGTTCTTTGGGCAGGACGTTTATGAGCCATACACGCCCAGCGAGCGGATTCTATCAAAACATGGCTCTCGTAGGCCCACACTCCGGGAGCGCAGCACAGGAGATGGATTAGAAACGCTGATTGCTGCCAATGGCGGGTTTATTAATCTCTCAGATTTTTTTAATGGCAAGCAGCCAGCTGAAGCCGAAACATCAAGCGCAAAGCCAACAGAAACCGCTTTACCCACTACTGAAAGCACTAGTTCAGAGCACGAGACGTCTAGCGGGGCCAGCTCAGAGCATGGGACGTCTAGCGAGACCAGCCCAGAACACGAGACTTCCAGCGAGGCCAGCTCGGAAGACCAGACAGGAACCACCGGATCGCCATCCCAGGAACCAGACGGAAAGTCGTATACGTGTAAAAGCGAGTTTATAGATTTTTCGCAGCGGGATGCCATGAGCAAGTTTAGTTTCGTGTGGTGCCCACAGAACGCGATTCAGACAGAGAACTCGGTAAAATGGGTGCTGACGCAGTCGTGTGGAACAACCATGGTGTACCCGTGGGACTTTAGGCAAGGGAGGATAGAGGCGCGGATCCGGATAGGAGCCGGCAGCGGAGTGGTTACGGCACTGCTGCTGCTGGGACCGCCGCCGTCAGACGAAATCGACTTTGAGTGGGTAGGCAAAGACACCACATCTGTACAAACCATGTATTATTATCAGGCTCACCGGGTAGTAGCCATGCCGCTGGTATTCACAGTCGACCAGCCCAACGAGCAGGACCTCAGCACCACCTTCCAGAACTACGCAATCGAGCTGCATGAGGACAAGGTGGAGTGGTTCTTTAATGGCAAGAGCATCAGGGTGCTGCAGAAGGAGAACAAGTACTTTCCAGCAGATGCCACAAGAGCACGGATGGGGATCTGGGATGGGTCGCAGACGAGTGGCTGGGCGGGCACGGTTGATTGGAGCCAGGGGCAGTTTACTGCTGAAATGCAGTGGTTCAATTTCACACCGTTTTGCTAGTACATTTTTTTTTTATTTTATAAGCGTGAAGAAAGGTTGGACTGGAAGAGTTGAGCATCAAGAAAGCCCCCGGCAGTTGGAGTCATTTCCAGCCGATGCAGGGGCCCAGGCTTGTCTCTGTACAGGTGCTGCTGGGGAACCTGGGGCTGGGCAAGCGAATAGGCGTAGTCGCCGGGAAGCAGAGCCACCACCTTGCCGTCATCCCTGCAGGCCAGCACGGGCTCAACGGCGTCCCAGCAGCCACCAAGCCTCCCTGCTTCGCAGAGCTCGCTTTGTTTTGAAAACCGAGCCAGCTGAAACAGCAAATGCAGCTGGGGCGGATAAAGAGGCAGCATGCGATTGGCCAGCAGCAGCTGGTCGGGGGCAAACCAGTCGAGCTCGACGACCTCGCTGGTCTGCAGCTGCTCCGCGTGCAGGCGGTCCAGCAGAAGCTGGTCGGTCAGGTTGAGCAGCAGAAAGCAGGTATCGAAGCGCTTTCTTTGTGCGCGTGGAGTCACCCAGCGGGCGAGCGGCTGCGTGCCCAGCAGCGGGCTGCGCTGGGCAGCCTCCTGGAGCCTTTGCGGGTCCAGCCGGCCGGCGCTCAGCACCGGTGCGTCGGTTAGGAGCAGCCCGGTCTCTTCGAAGGTCTCGCGGATGGCGCAGGCGCTGGGAGGGTGGGGACATAGCCGGTCGGCAGGCTCGATAACGCCTCCAGGAAACACCCAGGCGCTGCCAAAGGCCCCGCCGCTCCGGCGCCTTACCATCAGGACGCCATAGTCGAAGGCGGACGCCTGGCTGGCGGCTCTGCCCCGAAGAGCCGCTCGCGGGGCCGTAACTACAAGCGAAGCAGCAGCTCTCAAAGCCATTCTTACTGCGTTTTACAAAAGAGATGAAATGGCTGTACTGGGAGGGGTGGCGTGACCCCCGGGGTGCAAATAACATGGGGGGCTGCATTTTTTTCTTTTCCTTCGTATTTTTTTTTTTCTCTCTCTCTCTCTCTTTATCATTTTTATTCCGGTTAGAAAGTCCAGAGAGCCGACACCCCCCTCTTTTTACAAAACCACCCCCTATAGTCAACCCACCCCCTGCAAACCTTAGCCGCTCTGGGGAGATATCCCAGACTATCGGAACTCAGGGCGTTTTTTTTTTGCAGATGGCAACGGAAAAGTGCACGCTGATACCCGAGCAGCTGTTCGAGTCACAAGAGACGTTTATCGCGCATGTCAAGCGGTTCGCGGTGGAGAACGGATTCAACGTGCGGCTGGACGACGTGGAGCGGGACAAGGGCGGGGCCATCCGCAAGCGCGACATCGTGTGCTCGTCGGAGGGCGCGCCGCGCGGCAAAGACGCGAAGCGCGAGGAGAGCGCGCGGCGGAGCGAGGAGACGGAGGGGACGCGGAGCGTGGCGCATTCAGGGGCGCACCGGCGCAAGTCGATGAAGACGGGGTGCCGGTGGCTGGCGCGGGCGTCGCGGCAGCCCTCGGGCATGTGGAAGATGATCATGCTGCGGCTGGAGCACAACCACCCGCTGGCGGCGCGCTACGACCTGGTGCCGATCCCGGCAGTGCGCACGGGCGAGGCCAGCCTGTCGGCAGCCGCGCTGGCGGCGCGCAGCGCCGTGGAGAACGGCACGTACCAGGCGGCGCCCTCGCCGGAGTTCCGGGCGCTGTTCCTGCAGATGATGGCGGCGTGCACGGACCTGTGCTGGTCGGCGGCGCGCCACCCGGACACCATCGCGGAGGTGCTCAGCGAGGTCCGGCGGCTGAGCCAGCACCTGGAGAAGCACGCGGCGCCGGACGCCCCGGCGGAGGGCTCGCTGGTGATGATGGGGCCGCCGGCCACTGCCGAGACGCCCGCGCAGGTCATCGCGCAGTCGCAGAGCCGCGCGCCCGAGGCCGCGCGCTCGCCGGAGCTCGCCGGGCCGGCGGCGGGGGCGGCGGCGGCGTCGCCGGCGCAGGCCACAGGCCCCATCAAGCGTGCGCGCGGCCGGCCGCGCAAGAACCCGCTGGAGGCCAAGGCGGCGCGCGCCAAGCCCAAGCGCGACCAGCCGGCTGCTGCCAGCGTGGCGACGCCCACGCCGGCCAGCCTGGCGTCGCTGTCGCAGCAGATCATCAGCCAGAACGCCGCGTCGCCGGTCAGCGCGCAGCGGCCAATCAGCTCGCTGGCGCTGCCGCCGCAGCCGCTGCAGAGCCACATGCACCGGCCGGCAGCGGAGGCGGAGGCGGCGCACCGGCCGCAGCAGTCGCCGACGTTTTTTCTCGGCGCCGCCGAGGGAAACGGCTACTCAGAACACGCTGCAAAGTACCCAGCTGTGGGAGCTCAGGCAGCGAAATATGCAGATGGGGCTCAGAAGCCCCCTGCCCCCGCCAGCTTTCCAGCAGCTGCTGGCGCCCGCCCCGTACGGCACATACTCTCCCCAGCAGACGCTCCCCGCGCAGCAGTATCCGCAATATCCGACCCTTCCGCGAATGCGTCCTCCGCAGTAAGCCAGCAGCCCGTCGAGTCGCCGCTGCACCAGGGCGCCTTTCCGCACGCGTACGGCTACTACCACCAGCACCCGCACTACCACGGCCAGCTCTCGCGCATGCAGCCGCAGGACTCCGCCGCCGCCGCCGCCCAGGCCATGGCTGCCGGCCACCGCGCGCCCATGTTCCACCTCAACCAGCCCTCCTACCTGCTGATGTCCCGCGCGCAGCAGCAGCAGCAGCAGCAGCAGCAGCAGCAGCCGCAGGCGCAGGCGCAGCAGCAGCAGCAGGCGCAGCAGCCCAAGCAGCCCAACGAGCACCTGGCCGCCATCCAGAGCTCGCCCACGCAGATCTCCGCGCTTCCCTCCATGAGCCCCGCCGTGGCCGAGCACAGCCGGCGCATTGACGAGCTGCAGCAGATCCCCTACCAGAACATGAGCCACTGGCAGATGTAGCCCGCCCGGCCGGGAAGGCTGCGACAACGCCGGCCGCGCTGCGCGGCCCTTCAGTTTAGAAGCTACGAGAGCACCTGCTGCTTTGTCTAGTCCTTTAATTTAGAAGCTACGAGAATATCATGCTGGCTGCCACATTGACGTCGCCGTTGGCGGCATCCAGAAGGTGCACCGCGTGCTCGCGCGGCACCCCCAGGTCCATGACCGCCTTGATCGCGTGCTCGGAGTGCCCCTGCGGCGTCTGCGGCGTCTGCGACGACGAGGGCGCAGCAGCCATGGGCGCGCCCTCGGCCTCCGCCTTGGGGATCTGGTGCTCCGGCAGGAACTCGATGTGCTCGGCCCCCACCGCCAGCACGTTGCGCTTCAGGTCAATGCACATCTGGTGCCGCTTCAGCATGTCCAGGCCAAACAGCAGCCCAATGTGCGCCCCCTCCATGACCGAGAACGAGCACATCAGCACCTGCGAGCCCAGCCGCAGCTGCGCATTGTGCACGCGGCCCAGAATCTTGGCCCTGCCCACGCCCCGCGCCTCCCCGGCAAACCTCGAGTCGACCAGCCGCATGATCCCGCACTGCTCCGCGCACTGCCGGCTCATCACCGACGCCTGCGCGCCCGAGTCCACCAGCGCCTTGACGGGCGTCTGGTTCACCACCACGCTGATGTACAGCATCGACACCGACGCGAACGACTCGGGGTTGTGCTCCAGCGCCGCCTCCATGTTGCGCATGATGTTCTCCTGCCTGATCATCTCCTCGATCCGCTGCTGCGCCTCCACGTCGAACGGGTTCGCCTGCAGCCGCTCCAGCTCCGCGCGCTGCCGCTTGGCCGCCCCGATCTGCTGCCGCTGAAGCTCCGTCAGGTGCCTTCGGAACGCGTGCGGGTCGTTCCGTGCCGCCTCGGCTATTTCCGGGTGCGTTTGCTCCAGCTCCCTCATCAGCCGCGGGTTGCCCAGCACCTGCTGCCGGTGGCTCTCCACCTGCTCCACCAGCTTGGCCGCCACCAGGTCGTCTCCCGGCCTGCTCCTGTCGTACACGTACAGGGTCTCTTTGGCGCCAAACCCCAGCTCTCCCAGCGACCTGTCCGGCCCGGCCACCTCCTGCGCGTTGCGCACCAGCCTCTGGTTCTTCACCGCCACGCCGCAATCCAGCTCAATTAGCGCGCTGAGGTCCCGCAGGCTCATCGACTCGTCCACCTCTACTGCAAACAGCCCCGTGTTGTGGATAATTGTCAAATGCATCTTACAAATTTATGGAAGAAGAAAAAAGAAAGCTGCCGGCCAGGGCTCGGAATTTGGCGCCTGAAATACGCTGCCCCCCCCCGATCCTGAGGGCGGCCTCTAAGGTGTCGGCTACAGCACACCAGGCTGTGGGCGATGAAACCACAGTCTGCGTACAGCAAAGCCGCAAAGGCGCCAGGCGGGAAGGCGCCAGGCGGGACGGCGCTAGGCGGGACGGCGCTAGGCGGGACGGCGCTAGGCGGGACGGCGAGAAAGCATATAGGGTGCCACAGCGCCTTGCCAAAGACGCGCTGGCCCGGGAACGGCAGTGTCTGCGCCTGGCACCCGGCGCTGCCTATGGTGCCATTGGCGGCAGGCCGGCCCAAAGACCGCTGAAAGAGGGGGAGGGGAGCATTGTAATCTGCCTTTTCCGGCATTTTATGCAAAAGCAAATAATCCCCATACTTTGTGCAACCAAAAATATCTACTGGGCTTCTTTTTTTCCTTTTCTGCCAGCCTCCCTCTGCCGTTGTAAAACCCAAATCTCTTATTCCCATTTTCGACAAGCCAAGCCTATCCAATTCAAAAGGGGGGGAAATGGACAATACAAAGTCAATAGGAATCCCCAAGCGGCACGAGCCGGCCACAGTAGTTGAATTCAAAGTCCGCGTAGGAGATTCAGTGGACCGGCAAGCGCCGCTCCTCGTGTACGAGTACAAAAAGCAAATAAGCGAGCACGACCCGGAAGCGCCCGACCTGACGGTCTTCAAGGCGCTCAACAAGCAGGCCAACGCAGACGGCACCTACAGCCTGCGCGAGTTTCTGCGGACCCCATTCGAAGGCACCGTCACCAGCATCGGCTGCCAGGCAGGCGACAGCGTGAGGCACGGGGAAGTGCTGGTGGAGATAGAAATGCCATGTGCGCATGGAGCAGTGTTTAACGGGCTATGCGGGCTCTGCGGCCAGGACGTAAGCGGAGTGGACAAAAGCGGGGTGCCCAGAACGCAAGCCAACATCGACATGTTTCACGAGGCGACCGGGCTGCGGGTAAGCACCGATGTGGCCGCGGCCATCGACGCGGATACGCAGAGCCGGCTGTGGAAGCACAGGAAGCTGTCGCTCATCATCGATCTCGACCAGACCATCATACACGCCACCGACACGTCCAACCCCCACTTTGGCTCCTGGCTGAGCGAAAACTACCAGGGCCCCGAGCACCCCGACTCCCACCCTCCCAGCGACCAGCAGCTTCCCCCCGACATCCGCTCGTTCTTCCTCCCCCGGGTCATCCCCGAATACTTTATCAAGCTGCGCCCCGGCCTCCGCAACTTCCTCGAGACCATATCCGCGTACTACGAGATGCACATATACACGATGGGCACCCGCCCCTATGCCGACGCGGTGGCGGCCATTGTGGACCCCCAGGGCCGCTACTTTGGCCGCCGCATACTGTCGCGCGACGAAAGCGGGTCCCAGGAGGTCAAGAACCTGCAGCGCCTGTTTCCCGTCGACACCAGCATGGTGACGATTCTGGACGATCGAGCGGACGTGTGGAAGTGGTCCCCCAACCTCATCAAAGTGCATCCCTACGAGTTTTTCCGCGGCGTGGGCGACATCAATGCGGGCAGGCTGGGCCAGCATAGGCCTAGCGCCGCTCTGCTGGAGCCGACGCCGGAGGGCGAAAGCAGCACCGGCAACCATCCGCAAGCCCAGGAGGAGATCATCGAGGCGGAGCCTGCCGAGCCTGCGGACGGGCCCGAGGCTTCAGGCAAGAGCGCCGGCAAGCGCAAGTGCCTGGTGGATCGAGACCGCGAGCTGTTCATTATTGAAAAGGTGCTCATAAGCATCCACGCCCAGTACTACGAGCTGCTTGCGGCGCGCCCACGGCCTCCGCCAGACCTGGCCCACATCCTTGCACGCGAGAAGCAGCGGGTGCTGGCGGGCGTGACGCTGGTGTTCTCGGGCGTATTTCCCATCGACCCAGGAGCCCCGCCGCCGCAGCAGACCGAGCTGTGGTGGCGGGCGCAGAGCTTTGGTGCCCGCTGCGAGCTGGAAATAACCGACCAGACCACGCATGTGGTGGCGGGCCGCGTCGGGACCGAAAAAGTGCACGCTGCCCGAAGACGCCATCGAAGCAGAAAGTCGCCCGAAGCGAGCCTGCCGATAGTAGTCAAGCCCAAATGGCTGCAGGACTCCATTTACGAGTGGAAGCGCATGGACGAAACTATGTACCTGTGGTTTGACGAGGACAAGGATGCGGTGTCGCGGCTGCGGGACCTCCAGCTACACGACAGCCCCGCATCAGGGAAGAAGCGGAAATCCGAAGACAGCGGCATATCCACCGCGGACAGGCAGGACAGAGCCCCCCTGGTGAACCGGTCGGTGCAGCGGGTTCGCGAAGAAAATGGCTACGAAAGCTCGCATACCACGGATCTCGAGGAAGAGCTGGAGCGCCAGGAAGCCGGCCTGGAAGACCATGAAGAGGAGGTCAACTCCTTTGTGCAGAACATCGACTGGGACGACCTGGAGCGGGAGGCCATGGAGGACAGCGAGCTGGACGGCAGCAGCGATGGGTTTACCGAGAGCAGCGAAAGCGAAGACGAGCACCAGATGAAGCGGCGGAAAACATCGCTAGACCCCGCCGATTCTCCAGGCACGGAAGACGGCCCCAAGCTTTCTGCCCGGTCGCGGATGGCCCAGCGAATGGGCATATCCCTGGAACCAGCAGACAAGCCAGGCGATGAGGGCGATAGCGTGGGCAACAGCAGCGGAGATGAATACTATAGCGAGGATCGGAATGCCGTGAAGGAGCGGCTATTTGCTGGAATCGAGGACTCTGATGGCGTGTTTGTTGAGGATGACGAGTCTGGCAATGCCAGCGAGCTGGAAGAGCGGAATGACCGGCAATGGGGGGAAGATGATCAAGAGGATGAGGAAAACTTTGACGACTTGATAAACAATCTGGAAGAAGAGATCTCTTCGCCTTGATGTCCTTGTGTAATTTCTACTTTCTTTTTTTTTTCCTAATCACATGTGCTTTTTATTTTCTTTAGCCGGAACTTTGGAAGGAAGAAAAAAAAAAATAACAAGGACTCCGTTAAATGCTTTCTTATCTTCGCTTTTTCTTTAGATCATGAATACTGTGCGTCGTGTTTTTGATGGTTCTCGCGTTGGTCAAAAAATCGCTGCCAACATCTATACCCCTCTAATTCCCCACAAAGCCGCAAAGCAGTTTACCCTACTGCTTACGCATGCTAACGGGTTTCATAAGGAGCTATGGGAGCCCACGCTTGAGCGCCTATTTGGCTCGCAATCAGGCTGGAGCATTGCCCAGGCCATTGCTCTCGACGGGTACAACCACGGAGACAGCGCCATACTGAACCGTGACTCGATCAAGGATGAAACCGAGTCCCCCTGGTTCCTAAACGCTCGTGATATTTTGTCCGTTATTGGACAACTGAAAGCCCCAAACCATATGCAAACCATCATAGGCATTGGGCACTCCTGGGGCGCCTCCTCCCTGCTGCTAGCCGAAATACTGTCTCCCTCGACATTCCAAAGCCTGATAATCACCGATCCCGTGCTATTCCAAAAGCCCGCTAGGAACGAAAAACTGCGTGAAATGACCATGAAACGTCGTTGCGAGTGGTCGTCGGAAAAAGACGCCCGGGATTACTTTGAGCCCCATGCGTTTTTCAAACTCTGGGACAAGCGTATTCTGGACCTGCATATTCAGCATGGGCTGGAGCATGTGGCAGACAAATGGGTGCTCAAATGCCGCCCAACCAATGAAGCGGCCGTGTTTGCTGGTGCCTTTGAGGCCTCCCCTTATGCCACCAACAAGCTTCCAGAGGTGAAATGCCCCACTTTGTTCCTTACCGGAGAAACTTCGCTTCCGTCTCCGCCGCATTACATCAAGCTGATCACCAAGGACATGGTGGATTGTCGGCATGTGGTTATGGATGGCGTGGGCCACTTGTTGCTTCATGAGGACCCGGATAGAACGGCTGACTATTACGCGGACTTTCTGGATAAACTTGCTTTGGAACTACCTGCTAGTGCTAACTTGTAACAGATTACTAGATAAACATTGCAGCTGTGGCAGAGCCGTTACTGCAAGGGCCATCTATAGCTGGGAAGGCCATAACTTGAACCAATGGCTAAAGTATATAGCGAAATCCTTAGTTGCCTTTCTCCAAACTGGTAGCATGCTGTATAGGCGCCTTTTATATAATCTTTGCCAAAGCACGAGCTATTGAATACGGCTTAGTACTTTTTAGCGCTTCCTTCAGCTCTTTAGAAAGAGGCTCGGCATGGCTCCGATATTACCAACAAAAGTTGTAAAAAAAAAATCATGGAAGATGCGCGCTTTTCTCAGTTTCTGCCCGTATTAGATGGTAATTGGTTAAAATAAGATTGGTGGATGTTCAGCCATTCACTCGGTTCAAAAAGAAATATTTAAAGCTATTTAGAAATCCAAGCTGTCTTGGGGTTTTCCTGTCACATTTGTTTGCTGACTATAGAGATAGGATGAAAAATTATCCAGGTATATCCTTAATTTCTCTTTACCACACATAGCAGCGGTTTGTCTAGCTGATTATATAACTCAATTACTGCATCCCTGTGTTCTACACAGCGTTTGAAATACATGCTATCTAATATTCCTTCATCAATTGCTTTCGCCATTAACTCTGCGCTATCCCTCGCTACCGGTTTTATATCCTCCACATTCGATATGCTAACTTTTGCAAGCTCGTTCCCAGCATGTTCCTTTACATGATCCATATCGCTAGCGCCATGTATGTGGTGGATGTCGTCAAAATACACTTTAGGATTTTCCACATCATCTGTTATAATAAGAAAAGCCTCTGATGCTGATTGCAAGGCATCTCTAATAGATTCACTTGGCTTCATGGACACGTAAGCCAAATATAGTGTAGATTAACCAAATATGTAGAGTGCCAAGTTGGTTACAGTTAAGGGCAGTTGCATGCTAACCATTTTCACCCCTTTCAGCCGTAGCAATATAAACAAATTAGAACACAGCGGGATTGGGCTTTATGCAAGTGCGTCTGCAAATAATTTAAAATTTTGCAAAGGCATATTAATTTCCTTTTAAAGCTAAGACGTTAATTTACAATGGAGAATTCAATAGGAAACAAAGGGAGAAAGACAAAGGAGCGGTTTAAAACCCACAGCTCTTTCATTCATCATGAAGGGGGAAAAAATGGACATATATAAATCTCTGTCGTTCGCTTGAGTTTTCTTCGCTGCATTTTTATTCCTACATTATTTTCCAATTATAATGGATTTCCCAAAGGCTGTCTACATTTTTACTGCTCATAGAGTTGAAGACGGTTTGCAAATAGATGATTTGAAGTTTTCAGAGATGTGGGAAGTAGAAGAAAAATATATGGACTGGGCTAATAAAGATAGCTTTGGATGCGTGTCAGGTCGAACTCCTTACTACTTGTGCGATGGAGAACTTGTAGCTTTGGATGACAATGACACGCTAGGCGATATTGACGGAAAGTGGGATAAAAACGAAATATATTATCTAGACGAGCAAAGTGACCCAAATTAAGCCTCTTTAACACTTTTATATACAAAAATAAAGCTGAAAAGCGCATGTTAAACAATAAATATTCACTAGCGCTTACACATGCTAGCTGCAATTCACACTATTAAATAAAACACAGACAATTAAAGCGTGAAAGCCAATATAATCGATGCAATCGACTGCTGAAGCTTTTCAGTGCATATTCTCTATTCTTTTTAGCTACTTTAGCCCAAGAGCTGGCATATGGCTTTTATAAGCACTCATCAAATAAGTTTATTCATTTAGATTTACCCTAGTGGCACTTGCCTGGGACAGAGGTTGGGCTAGTGGTATAGTCGTCGGTTTCAGAGGGAGCTGGTACAACCTCCGACTCTGAGGGAGTAATTCCATCGACAATAATGTTGTTCTGCCGATCGCTCTGTGCAATATCAAAGTTTTCCGCAATCGAAATAACCTTATTGATGTCGATAGTGGCATTAGGATCCTGAGTGAGTATCGCAGCAGCAACGCCCCACAGATAGTGCATACGGCTGGCGGGATGCACAATGTCGAAGAAAAAGTGCTGGTCGGGGTTGCTGCATATGCTGGGGTTGCCATCCGAGCCTTCTGTGTAGCAGGCAGTAGTAGAGTCCGTCACATCCAAAGCAGCCAGGGCACTGGGCTGCAATGCCAACGACATCAAACCGTTGAGGTCAAAAATATGAATTCCCTTGGTCTGGGCAACATTGCTGCTGATCACTGCATCCACATAGGACTTTGTCGCGGCATTAATAGCCTCCACGACCGGCTTAATGAACTGTCCTGCATTGAGAGAGGTAACAATAGGCGTCTTATCAACTGCAGGGAGGTTCCACAGGTTGATATTCTTGTATCCGACGCCAGCCAGCAGCTGGATGTCCGTGGCAATGCTCTTTGCCAGCTCAGCAGCAAACTTGGTGAGATCCAGAGTACCAGTCACCAAGTCAGTGACACTGTGCAGAATGTCATTGCCGCCAATTTCAATCTCAATAACATCATTGTTTAGGTGGAACTGGCTGGGGTTCGGGTTGTCGTTAATCCATGAAACGACCTGGTCATGGAAACTGGGGATAGTAGTGTTGTCGCTGTTGAGAGCAGGCGAGATGTCGTTGTTGGTAGTGGCACCGCCATAAGCCAAATTGATGAGATTCATGCCAAGAAGCTTAGCCGTGTACTCATTCCACATGTAGCTGTTGGATGCGCGGCCCCCAAAATAGCCCTCTCTGTCCATTGCGTCAGTGGCTTTGCCGGTGTCCGAAAGCGAGTTGCCAAAAACAATAAAGTTCGGAACTGTCGTCACCGGTGCAGCAATAGTCACTGATGCATAAACCAGAACACTGGCCCACCCCAAAAGGGTACTGCCATTTGCGAGCTTCATTTAGAAAAACAAGGAACAAAACGTAGAAATTTAAAGGATAGGGTAATCTTTTAGAAAAACACTGGAAAATTTGTGAAAAGGTACCCAGACTTTATAGCTTTTCTTTTGTTCGTCGCTTTATATGTGCGGGAAGCGGAAAAACTCCATCTGTCTAGACGGAAGCCCTTTTATTGCGCGCTTGCCGATCCCAGTTTCTTTTTTTCTACTAAGCAAGACTGAAAGAATGCATGTGGTCCGAGCCAAATTTCTCTTTTAGAATAAATACGGCAAGGAAATCCAAACACGAAAAAAAAAAACCGGTTTTATTCCAGAAATAATTTGCCAAATTCCCATATGGCATGAAACCCAGATCACTTCAATGAAGTTGATCAGCTAGAGCGTACACTTCCAACGGTAGCCTGAATGAGCGCCACAGCAATTGCGCTATAGATGTTGGGATATCTGCCGCTATATTAACCAAGGCAGTTCAACCTCATCTGAAATGACCCGCTTGTCTAATCAGATCACATTAATGCTCAGATCACAAAGCGTCAATGCACGTGATAAAGAGTGATCAGACTTGGCGCCCAATAATTGGAGAGATGCTCTTTTTTTTTTTTGTTTAATCTCCCGACAATTGAAGATTTTCAGCTGTAAATAACATTTATGGAGAGCGACAGTGTAAGCATAGAGCTGCCAGGAGCAGGAATACGACCATGGGACCAACTGCTACGAGACGTACGGGAGTTAGAAACGGGATTTGACACACGAATTGCCCAGTACATGCAATTTGTACAGCCAACAAGCGCCCAAAGCCCCACGACCCAGCAACCATCCAAGCAGCAATGCACACAGCTAGAAACTGAGATTAAAACAATATTGGGCGATCTGGAAGCGGTAATAAGCGAAATGCGCGAAACAGTACAGCACCAGCGGGGGTCGGCACGGGTACTGGAGCGGCATCAGAGCATGTTTAATGACTACACACGGGAATTCCAGCGCTACCAGGCAAACGTGCAGTCGGCGATGGCACGGGCCGAGCTGCTGGATGGGCGGTCAGAAGAGAGCGCAGATGTGACTGACCGCGACCGGATGGTTGCTGAGCGCATGCGTATTGATCAAGCGCACACTGACATTGATATGGTGCTAGAAAACGCCTTTAGTGTCCATCGTGAGCTGACTGAGCAGCGTTCAATTATTGGTGGTGCTACGTCCAGACTGGTAGATGTTACAGAGCGTATTCCGGGGATCAATATGCTGCTTGGCCGTATTCGCTCACGAAAGCGTAAAGAGAAGGTGGTCTTGGCATGTGTTATTGCAATATGCATATCAATTTTACTACTGGTATTTACTTAATATAATGCCTGCTGAGGAATTATTTAATGCGAGCTCGTTTGCTGGTTTTAGGAAGTTGCTCTTCGCTTTCAGAGTCACTGGAATCAGATGTCACTTCTGAAAGCGTTTTGCACTTGGCAGCAGCTATAACCAAAGACTTGTAACTTTTGCTCTTGCCGCCAGTTCCGTGATACAGAGAAAGCCGAGGCTGCATTGGAGCTGTAACTGCTTTGTGGTTAAAGCTGGCTGGTACCGCGGTCGTATATTCTGGGCTTTTAAGATTGGGCGAGGCAGATGGCGGTAAGCTGGCTTTAAGCACCTGCCGGCATTGCGGGAAAAACGCATACCAGTACTTTACCGTTGGCTGTGGCTGGCAAAGCGATTGCCGGTACTCGCGACATAGCTGAACCTCGGCAGAATCAGCATATCTGACAAACTCATCGACCAGCTCAGAGTTCGGCTCATGCACCTGAATGCCAACTCGAGTAAGCACCTTATCGGCTGCAAAGTAAAAGGGCCAGTCCTGTTTTATAATCGAGGGCTTGCGGTTCGTGGCCAGCTTTCTGGGCTGAGCGTAAAAATACAAGCACAGTTTATTGGACCTGCATGTGTTTTGGACTATTCCCAGATCCAGCGGTAGCCAAAACAGGGTATGCGGGTGATCGGCAAACGCTAAAGCAAGCATTGTGTCTGGGCACATCGCTTTGCTTGCAGACGCTTCTGAGTCTATTCGGGCATTGACCCGATAGAACTTTGTCTTGTCAAATAGATGCGGGCCTATCTGGATGTCTGCTGCCCCCACAAATACGCGAGGTTGCTGAGAATCCTTCTCGCTTAGGGAATCAAATGCATTGGTAAGCCATGCTACACGTGACCGCATCAGAGAATGAGTGAGGCCGAGGGTTCCATCTACGTTTGTCATTTGTTTACAGGAAAATAACAAACAACTCAAAACAAGCGCCACTTTAGTTAATTTAGAATTACTGCCAGCAAGCGAGTTTTAGGCTACTTGCACGTGGAATGCATTTTTTTTGGGCTGGACCAAACAGCCATAGCCGTAGAGACAAACGGCCTCGACCTGGTAGGGGCGCTATAGTTCTAATATTGCGATTGCTTCTCCACTAATCCTCCACTCTGTACTATTGTTTTCCAGTTTTCATTGTTTAGGGGGTCGTTCAGTGGGGGAGAGCGGGAACAGTTTTTTTCTCTTCCGAATATATTTAACTTTATTTTGCATTCTAAATGTCATTTTCAACTGTGAGGTAAGCACCACACATACAGAGAAACTACGAATAATATGCTAATACTCTATTGAAAGAAAGCGGTTTAGAGTGGCACTGCGGATACGGCCACTGTCACCGCAAGAGCAGCTAGGCGGCGAAACAGAGTGCGTGACGCAGCTGCCGGATGTGCCGCAGATAGTCATTGGCGCTGATCGTGCATTCACGTTTGACCATGTATTTTCACCCGAGGTTGGACAGGAGCAGGTATATGAAGAGTCAGTCAAGCCTCTCGTGCAGCAATTTCTCCAGGGATACAACGCAACCATTCTGGCATATGGGTAAGCCCACTAACAATAGCTATATGCTTTGGCTAGCATTCAAGCTAGAATCGTGAATTAATCTATCAATCACATTGTAGGCAGACAGGAAGCGGCAAGACATTTTCAATGGGTACCGGGCTAGCTCGATCAGCAGCAGAAGTAGAGAGTCCTGGCGTGGTGCCTCGGGCAATTGGAGAGATCTGGGAAAACTTAAAACAACGAGAAAGCAGCGGACTGAAATTCAGCATAGATGTATCGTTCTTGGAGCTATACAACGAAGATTTAATAGATTTGCTCAACCCGCGTGCAGCTCCTGGCGGTCGTGGCCCAACCATTCGCGAAGACAACCGGGGCAATATGGTGCTGGTAGGTGTCGAGCGTAGAGATGTTTACACGCCAGACGATGTACTAGAGTTGCTACATCAGGGTGCGCTATCACGCACAACAGCATCAACAGACATGAACCACACGTCATCGCGGTCTCATGCCATCTTCACTGTGTATTTACGGCAGCAAGACCGGCGGCGGCAACCAGCAGGGCCGGATGAAGGCATGCCGTCAATAGTGTCCAAGATCCATTTTGTGGACTTGGCAGGATCAGAGCGCATTAAACGCACTGGAGCAGCCGGAGACCGTGCTCGGGAAGGAATTTCTATCAATGCAGGGCTGCTGGCTCTGGGGAATGTGATTTCAGCTTTGGGAAGCAGCAGCGGAGAAAAGCAGCAGCAGACTCCACGACGTACTCCACATGTGCCATACCGCGATTCTAAACTGACTCGGCTGCTTCAGGATTCGCTAGGCGGTAACTCGCAAACTCTGATGCTGGCGTGTATCTCGCCATCAAACAAAAACAACTCGGAAAGCTTAAACACCATTCGCTATGCCAACCGGGCTCGCAATATCCGCAACAAGGTGGCAGTTACGTTTGACAAAAACAGCTCTGCAGAGCTGAGCCTGCTTAAAACCGAAGTGGCTCGGTTGCGTGGTGAGCTATCCAAGCTCAAGCTGCAGCGTCGCCAGTCATCGGCAGCTCTGGTGGGAGCAAGTGGCGATGAGTGTCCAGAAAGCGAGGCTGTAGAGAGACTGCGAAGACGGAACGCAGAGCTTATGCAGCGACTCGGAGCTGCACAGCAGCGTGTGTCGGCGCTGGAAAGCGAGCGAGATATGCTCCAGAAGCGAATTACCAAGCTGGGTGGCTCGCTGCCCTCAACACCGGGGCTTGTTGCTGCAGCGCTCCCCGCAGAAGGAAGTTCCAGCAGTTTGTTTGCGGAGAAAGACGTGCTGGAGACTATTGACCGCGAGCTGGGCGAACAGGCGGCTCGGCACGAACAGCAAATCACCAGTGTGCGCCGGCATTACGAGTCAAAATTGGAGCTGTTGCAAGAGACACTGGGCGTTGTGCAGCAAGAGCGTGACGTAGCGCTGCAGCGTCTAGCCAATGCTGCACCCAACAGTGCTCGCTCTACCGCCAGCACTAACAGCAAAACGCTAGGGCTGGAAATGCAGAATACCACGCCAACACGTCTACGGAAGCCAAGTCAGTCGATACACCCGCCACAGCTACGCCGGCAGAATACCAGCTCGACACAAGTAAAGCAGCTGCAGGAGGAGGCAGAGCGGCTGGCACAGCAGGTACAGCAACAAGCGCAAGAAATTGCTCAGCTGCGGCACCAGCGCACAGGGCGGCATGCTAGCGGCCGCAACTCGCTGCTGTCATTTAGCGAGAGCAGCTGCTGGCGAGTAGCTCGTGACGAGCCTGATTCTGGCGGACCGCAGCTTTTGCGTGCGGCATTTGTCAAGGCAGCACTGGAAACAGAAGTGCAGCGTTGTGTACGAGCACGTCAGTTGTTGCGTGAGCGCGATGCGTATCTAACGCGCCAGGACCGGCTAATGAACGAGCAAAACGATGCGCTGTTGCGCATGCAATGCGAAGAAACCGATGCTGGCTCGACAGCGCAGATGCAGAGTGCTAGCGAGCGAATTGCAATTATTGATGCTGAGCTGCACTTTTTGGACCTAAAGGTGCGCGATGCTGAAGCGGAGGTTGCTCAGCTGGCACAGTCGCAGACACCGGAAGGCGGTGATGGTGTATTGATAGCTCCACTAGCTAATCTTAGCGGGCTGGCCATGCGCATGGTCGAAGATGTCGTCCGTGTCGACTACAGCGCCTTTTCCATGTTTTTCTCGCGCCTGCCGCAAGCTGAATCAACTGGCCTGGCATATCTGCTGCTGCAAGACTTGATTGAGCTGCGACTGGTGGCTCTGCGAGACGAACAGGACCGTGAAGCCCTTGAAAAGCGCACAATGGACTTGCGCCGCACTCTGCTTGCCATGCAACGCACTGCACTTAATGCTGCACTATCGTATGAGCGTGAATTAGGCCAAGCTGAGCGTCGCTTACAGTCTCAGCTGCCAGAAATTAGCCCGTCGTTTTCCGATGCTGGTTCTGAGCGCTCAGTTTATGAAGGTGTGCGTGATCGTGGTATTTTGTTACGTTCAGCGCTGGCCAGTGCTCTGGAAGAGTCTGCTCCTGGATCTTCAGAGCCTTTAAACAGCCCATCGTCCTCCGGCTCTATTCCTAACATGTCATCCTTGGACATTGCATCTGAGGAGCTGTTTAACGCTGCTGACGATCATTCTGACGCTTGTGCAGTTGCATATGGCCCGAGTCTATCTGCCGATCATCTGGATTCCAGGTCCATTTTGTACTCAGAATCACTGGGTGTATCGGGATTGCAGCCAACGCATCCGCAGCGCACAGACAACCTGCAAGCCACATCACCTGCTAATGCTGGGCGAGTCGAGCGGAAGGTTTTTGATGCCCTGTCGCTCCAAACGCCCACGAATGCCACATTGGCCGACAGTCCGTTATCCAATGCACTATTGCTACTGGCAAACACCTCCACTGATGTAGACAACAGTTTTGATAATATCAGAGGAGATCCAGATACGTTTTTCTCAGATCCCGAGGGCTGTGAATCCGACACTATACCTGAACTGTATAGATCAGCTTCAGGCGAGTTTTTTCGGCTTCCCAACATGGCACGCTCGCAAGCAACCCCTAAGCAAAAGCCAGCAGCTGAACAGCGCAAAAGCGGATATCGGGTAAAGCTGGGTAATTTGCCTGCTCGGCGCCGTGGAAGCCGGCGCCGCAGTGGTCGCCGTCATAGTCGCCGTGGTGCAGCAAGAAATCCGCGTATCAGCTTGCCAATTGTGCCTCCAGAATTGATGGACTACATTGAACGTCGCAATCCTAATGCCATTAATGTGGGCGACAGAAAGGCAGTCATTGCGTCGCCAGAGCTGGTTCGAGAGATGCACAGCGCCAATTCTCGGGCAATGACTGCTGGCCAGCAAATAATATCGCCAGAATCCGCAATGACTCAGATTACAGAGACTTCTGCCGAAGAGCAGTCTGAAGCCACAGATCCATTTACTCCAAGAGCAGCGGGTAAGATTTCTGCTCCAAATACCAGTGATGAAATATCGCAGGAGTTTAAAGCATCATCGGAAACATCAGCATCTTTTAGCAACAATCCACCTAACTCGGCCCCACTACCTCAGCAGCAGCAGCAGCAGCAGCATCCAAAGCTTCGCAGTCCGCGTTCATTTTACCACCCTGGTCCGTATATGCACAACAACGAAATCTCTTACAAATCAGCTATTGGTGGTGAGCAAATAGAGCCAGTGTATTGTCCGCCATCTGACATACAAACCCGTGCTCCGGGCGGGATGGTACGAGCACCATCTCCCAAACACCGTTACTTATCTCCTACCGAACGCAACAATGCCTCGTTGTTTTCGATGATGGATGCTGGTCAAGTACGCCATGTAACATTTCCACAAGCATCACCGCCTGCCCAGCCTGTCAAAAACGAGAAGCCATTGGCATATAAGCCATCCAGAATCAGACGACGTGCACAAAGCTCGTATGAATCGCGAGCAACTGAGGGCGAATCCGGCACAAACTCCACCACTTCCGATATTAAATTCAATAATGGACGGCGTTTGTCGAGATTTTTCAATGGGTTTGGATTTGGCCATGGTGCGAATGAGGCACGAAAGTCCATATCATTTTCTCGCAACTCTCCACTAGCGAACAATCGGGATGGGATGGTTAGTGCGGTGGAGTTTGACAGAAGAAGGAATTCTGATGCTTCGGGATCTCAGATAGCGCATATGCGCAAGGTTAACAGCTCTATTGCTACCGTAAACGACGATGGCCATGCGAAGCAAGTGGAATGGTGATTTATACTATCGAATATTATTTTTTATTCCATGTAAACTAAAAAAACATACAAGTGCTTGCAATTTAATGGTTTGCAATGGCTGTGTCAGCATACAGGTTGCTGTTCTGGTTTAAAATAGTACATCACTCAATTACACAGTATGACAGAATGGAAAAGCTCAATCGCTGTGTTTTTTTGTTATTGAAAGAAACCCCAAACCAATTTTTCCCTTTGACAAGAGTTGGCAAAGAAGAATTAGAGGAATTCTTTAAAAAGTACAGAGGCAGCTTTGCCGTGATAATTCTTTAAAGCTGTATTCTTTAAATTGCATTCTTTCAACGTTGTGGCAGCTCTTTGTTCTTTGAACTATTGTTGGAAGCAAAAGTTACCACACATGATACTAATAATGGCACGTATTTTTTTTAGTTCAGCCGCTCTGTTGGTTTGTGAACTCACTGTTCCTCGCTAATACAATGATTAGTGTGCCATTTTTGCCCATCGAGTTCTTTGTCTTTTCAGAGAAAGGACTGCCTCAAGTTTTTACATCAGCAAAGTAAGGGCCAAACGCTCCTTTCTAATAGGCATTATGCAAACGAAAGCAGCCAATTTTGTACCTAGAGTTCTAATATAAAAACTTCAAAAATTCCATATATTTTTTGTTGACAGAAGTAGCAATGAAAAAGCAGAATTTTTTATGGTAAATATAATTTGAACTACGTTATGACAAAGCCAACTGGATATGGATATACTGTAGCTTATATTGGTATGTAAACGGATATGAATTGGAATATAAGTTATTGCTATATAAAAGCAAAAGACATGTAGTATATTGTGGTATTCAAATAAATCTCTTCAATTAAGAGCTGAATACTCATTAAATAAGAAATAAATAGCTATTTCTACAATTTCCAACAAGTGCATATCTTTGAATAACCATTATATGCGGTGATTATAAATCTTATTGCTTAGTCAATAACATATAGGCAGTAATGCTGTGGATCCAGGAAACTACTTGCGCCTGCAAAACAGCATCGGGGAATTGCTGTGATCACGCTATTGGAAACAAGGGAGCGGATTGTTTACAATATTTAAAACTTTATTGATATTGCACTTTGTTTACAGCCTATATAAAAACGACACTCTTGAATGGATTACATTGTGGATTGCTTTACAATAAATGTAGATATTTTACAGATAACGAATTTAGTTACGCCCTGCCATGTTACGTATCTTGATTATGATATATTTATACAGATAGTTGTAATTAAAGAAGATCTTTAAACTCAATAAATAGCATTGCGGGTCTAAATTTAATTAGCAAAGCTACTGTTGCTTTCTTTCTTTACATTATCATTGGAAACAAGTCATATGACGCAAGCAACGACTCTCATTTCTGATGCAGCATTTTTATCGGTTTATGAACACATTGTGCATCTCCATTTTCAAAGATAGATGTTTCATCCTATAATCCTGTCAATTGGGGATTCTTTAAAGTCTTATCCCCAACTTTTACGTTTTCAAAGAATGAGATGCTGCAATGCTCCTTTCTAGTAGTTGTTATTTGTCAAAGCAGCACTAAACCTATAAAGAAAATGGTGTAGTAGGGCCTAAGTTTCAATTTTAAACAGTAAGGGCGTTTTTTTTAGAAAACTAGAGCGCTAGTATAAAAGCTAAAAAATTTCCTTACTTTTTTATTCTATCACAACACATTACTCATCAATATTTGGCAGCAAACGGGGTTTTCTCTCTATTATATAATATGGCCAAGACATATATTATTCTCAATAAAAGCAGTGGTAAAGGTTCTAACATTATCCATTTAAAGTTGAACATGGGCACCGGTCCTGCACATTAAGAAGCAGTTTGCCCCCCCCAGTTGACTATATAATTTCCCCACTAGTTTGGCTACTCCCTATCGATAAACCCACTGCTTTCTCTCTATTATTAGTCTACAAATTATTCACAGTCTGAGCTCAGCTACTCTATGCTGGCTGTAGGGGGTTGCCTGGCCTTATTAACAGGTGTCTGGTGGAACCTGTGCTACTCCGGCTGGCTCCAAAAATGTACAACACTTATCTGTCATCGGCCCAATTTTCTAAACGCATGTGTTGATTGTTTTTTATTTGTACCAAAATTGGGAGCAAAAGTCACATATATGACGTAAAAAATGGCACCAATTTTAATCTAGGTTTTTTTTTCAAAGATTGTTATCTCATTTGGACTCGTCAATTATGTATTTTATTTTTAAAGACTTGCCCTAGTTCTTAATGGTAGTTTTTAAATATTTTTAATATACCATATAAAATTACATCACGCAGACCTAAAAAATGACGTGATAGAGCCCACTTATTTGTAAATTTAAACCCTCATTCCTATACTTGGCACCCTGATATAAAAGCGAGAAAAAACCATTTCCATGAAATTTTACACAACAACTTACTCGAATATACCAACCAATCTTGTTTTGTTTTAAGAGATGGCCAACACATATATTACTCTCCTAAAAAGTAGTGGTAAAGAATCTAGCATCACTTTGCAAGGCACATATAATGTTTTTGAGGCTAGAGACGAGCTGATAAGAAGAGGTTATACCCCAACTTTAGCTGGCATGTCTACATACGGAGGAGAAAATACCTATACTTTTAATATTTAGATGGCACCATCTAGCACTTTGTGATTCGCAATGAACCTTTCATTGTTGAATCTTATGACCAAAATGTAACAGCTTAACTTTACCTTATCACTTAATAAATAGCTATTTATTAACTCCAGGAAACACTAATCCCTCTGTTAGAGTAGAACCACATAATTACTAGAAAAATATGATAATGTATAAATCTATTACATTTAAAATCCTAGCATCAGCATAATCGAGTAGCCAATGGAAATGATGATAAAGTAAGCAATGACGCTAGATGGTATTCCAGCTTTAAAGAAATCCATGGTGGTGAGGTAGGGATTTCCCAAGGTGTCTTCCAGCATAATAGCATTCATGTTGGGAAACCCAGAAACTGGAAGACCCATAGCGCCCGAAGCCATTAGAGCAGCCCCCATAACCAGCAGACGACTATGCGGCTCGGGCAGACGCGCGCCCACTTCAGAGACAATCGGCAGAATGATGAGCGAGCCAACAGTATGTGAAACAAACGTACACACAATCAAAATAAGTCCGCAGAACACACACAGCACGGCAAATAGAGGCAAGCCATCGACTACACGTTCGATATGACCAGCCAGCTCATGAAGCAAGCCACTAGAATCCACTGCTCGACCCAATGCAATGCCACCCATAGCCAGCATAACTACAGTCCACAAGAAATTGTTAAAGTCCTCTTTGCTGAGAACCTTGGGAAAGCCAAACAGCAGCACCAGCGGAATAACGGCCACAATACCCATGTCACCAAAAATAAACGACAAGCTGGACTCAAAGCACCACAACAGAACAGTGACAATAGTAACGATACACACGTATATCTGGCGGCGAGTCAGGCGCTCGCTGGTAAAACGGGCTTGATGAATGGCTGGAGTGGTCTTGTTTGGACGATAGACCAGCAGTAACAGCAGCCAAATGCCCAGATCACACGCTATGCATACAGGAATCGACACTGCAAACCATTGGAACCACGAAGGAGTTGGGTACATGGTGTTTATCGCAATAATGTTTTGCGGTGAAGATATAGGCGAGGCCATCCCGCCGACGTTGGATGCCAAGGCAATTCCAATGATAAGGCAGGGAGCAAACGTGCTGTTGGCCGGTAGAGTGCGAAGGATGGGGCGGATAAGCGAAAAGCACAGGACGGGAGCTGCTACGTTAGAAATCCACATGCTGGCAAATGTAGCTACCAGCATGTTAGCTAGCAACACAGTGCGAGGGTTGGACCCTGCTTTGGTTAGAACCCAGGAAGCAATCATACGGGCAATATCATGCTTGCTCAAAGCAGCTGCCAAGGCAAAGCCACCCAATAACAGCATTATTACCGACGAAAACATGGCCGAGAACACAGCTTTGGATGCATCGCCAGCACCCAGATGACTGTGCGTTTTCGTTGGTGAGCGCATCACTCCCAGCATAACAGTGAGCAGAGGCACTAGCATTGCTGTAACATGCAAGGGCAAAGACTCGGTAGCCCATAAAAGCGAAACATAAATCAGCATCGCCCAGCATCGTTGCTGCTCAACGCCATCGAACAGCGGTATGGCCCAGGCAATGGCAAACACCGCTGTGCAAGCAGAAATGCGCAACAATTGCTTTTGGGTGTTGGTTATGCGACGAGGCTTCAGCACATCGACAGGCTGGCCAGGTATGGTTTCAAGGTCGGGCGACTGCACACCCACTGCATTTACCATCCGCTCATTGGCAATCATGTCGCGCCACACGGTGTTGCGCTCCCATACTACTTCTTCGCGCAAGCAGCGCTTCAGCTCGCGCAGCGCATCGTCCAAATTGCTGTACCGCGATGCCAGGCCAAACGCATAAACCACGCCCTCCATATGCTCACGTAGTTTGCTTTGAGCTGCTGACGTAAATACGTAAGCTGCCTTGACTGTTTGGCTCATGTATGTATCTCGCAAGTCTGAGTGCGTAACTTTGTCGAATTTTTTAGTGATTTTGCTAAATCCGGTAAAGTTTAGCTGCGCGTAAGATCGCATATCGTGCAGCAGGATAAACAAGTTGCGTGCTCTGACTCGCAGCTCGCGCCGCGACAGACCATCCTCGCCAAAGCTAGCTGTGCGTCGCCGAGAGTCGCTTGTGCTTTGTGGCTGGTCTCCGGTAAGCATGCTTTCCTCCACGCCAGCTGTGCTGGGCGCATATACTGAATCTTCACGGTCATGCGGAATATATGCGTTGGTTACATCTTGAGGAGTGAGCGAATCTACATTTAGCTCTGGATTGCCTGCCTGAGGGCGCTGTTGTTGCTGTAGTATCTGGTTGTTTGATTCAGCTTCAAGCAGCGGTTCTGCAATGCTGGAGCTGTGTATCCGCGGCGCGCCATCTTCAGTATTAATGCCGGCATCTATATTAGACAGCTTCTGAAAAAACGACGCTGAACTGCGACGCTGTAACATGGGGATGTCCTGGAGTTTATTGATGTCACGCTCAATCTCATCTGCTTGCGCAAACAGCTCTGCCTCCTTGCGCTGGTAGAATTTGTCAATTTTAGCCAGTTCACTGTCCAGAAGTGGAACAAACGCCGAATACGCCTGATTATGCGGAACCAGCAGCGTGCGGTTTTCTCCGCCCTCATCTGCAGCCAGCTCACGCCTGGCAACGATCTCGCGCTCAATCACATATAGCTTCTTCTTTAATCCCGAGTAACTAAGCATGCAGTAAAGACCAACGCATTTAGTATATGGCTAATGCAAGAGAAACGCTGAAGCAAGCACTCGATGCAACACGTTTTTTCCTAATCGCACATGACTTTTGAAGTGAATTCCTAAGTGCTTTGACACCATATAGCCAACATATATCGGGTACATATTGTCCAAGCACTAGAGAAAGCGCAGTAGCAATAGGGAATTCAGGGGGTTAACTTACTCCAGGTAGTACTGCGACCAGTCTGGCACGGCGTTGAATTGCAGCGCGCTAGAGAACTTCATTGGAATAAATGCTTAATTCTAGAGCGGAAAGAAAGAAAAAGCCTTGAGAACCGCTGGCATTATGCAATGCACGTGCTTTTGGGCAGAGTCTGGAAAACGCGGCAAGAGCCAATCGCCCACAGCACGTTGAATGGGGTACTGCCGCACATGACCGCAGTCCATGTGCACGAATCCCCATAGCTGAGTCGTCGACTAGCATACAGAAAAGTGCATCTGCTCCTCCCCTAGTCCGAATAGCTATGGATTTTGATAGCTTTGTAGAGTATGAGCTGGATCTTGCAACCAGCGATGGCACTTGTGAGGTGCAGGTAATGCAGGATCCAGCAGGACTTTCGCGATGCGGCATAGGGTCGACCGTTTGGGATGCAGGGTTGGTGCTGGCAAAGTACTTGGAGCGACAGACACAAGAGGGGAAGCTAGATCTACAAGGCAAGACAGTGGTGGAGCTAGGAGCAGGCACAGGAATAGTAGGAATTGCATTGGCCCGTCTGCATCCGTCATGTTCGGTGATTCTGACCGACAAGGAGGATCTGCTGCCGCTGCTAAAACACAACATTGGCATCAACAACGTGACCAATGCCAAGGCCCAAGTTGTCAACTGGACAGAGACGCAGCCAAGCGATCTGGAGCCAGACATGATCCTGGTGTCTGACGGGGTCTGGGCACGCGATCTGCACCAGCCACTGGCAGATACAATTTATAGCATGGCAAATGCCAAAACGCAGGTTTTGCTGGCATTCGAGAGCCGGAATTTTGCTGAAGAGGCTGAGTTTATGGCGCTGTGGAGCCGCCACTTTACATTTCACGACATCAAGCCAAGTGAGCAGCACTCGGTGATGAAAAGCGAAGACATTTTTCTATTCGTTGGGCATCTAAAGTGACGAAGATGACTCAGCTTTTTTTACCTTTTTATTCTTCACTCAGCAAATATACGCTTTATCTCTCTTTTCTTTGAATTAACAACATACTGCTTGAGAACAGAATGGCGACTAGCAGCACAAGCACCGTGCGCCCGCTGCAGCTGGCAGAGGTGGAGCGAATTTCAATACTAGGCAGCGAAAGCATTGTTTGCGGGTTCCACCTTGTGGACTTTATCTGGACAGACATATTTGCAAACCTGTCTCGAGCATCCACCTATGTGCTTATCACGGACACGAATCTGGCAGCGCTGTACCTGGAAAAGTACAAGGAGAGCTTTGCTGTAGCATGGGCACATCACCAGCCAGAGAAGCCAGCACCCCGGCTGCTGGTGCATGTGCTGCCTCCAGGCGAAACGAGCAAGTCACGCGCGACAAAGGGCGCAATTGAGGACTGGATGCTGGAGCAGCGATGCACTCGCGACACGCTGGTGGTGGCGCTGGGCGGCGGCGTGATTGGTGACTTGGTTGGGTTTGTAGCGGCGACGTTTATGCGCGGAGTGCCGTTTGTGCAGGTGCCAACGTCGCTTCTGGCGATGGTGGACTCATCGATCGGCGGCAAGACGGCAGTGGACACTCCGGCAGGCAAGAACCTGATCGGTGCGTTCTGGCAGCCCCAGCGGATCTTTATGGACATGGCAGTACTGAGCACGCTGCCCGCACGCGAGTTTTCCAACGGCATGGCTGAGGTGGTAAAGACAGCAGCGATCTGGACAGCAACCGAGTTTGACGTGCTGGAGGAAGGCGCTGAGGATATCCGGGCTGCAGTGCTGGACGGCCAACGTGAAGGTACCGCAGGACTAACAGTGGCTAGCCGCACACCGGCACAAGCACTGCTGCTGCGTGTCATTGCAGCATCGGCACGCGTCAAGGCGCATGTAGTTACTCACGACGAGCGCGAGTCGGGCATGCGTGGTCTGCTGAACTTTGGACACACGATTGGGCACGCAATCGAGGCGGTGCTGGCGCCGCAGGTGCTGCATGGCGAATGTGTTGCTGTAGGCTGTGTACTGGAAGCAGAAGTAGCGCGGCGTATGGGACATTTGAGCCCAGTGGCAGTGGCACGGCTTGCACGCTGTCTGCGCGCTTACGGGCTGCCGACAGCCATGGACGATCCGCTGCTACTAAAGCGTGCTGGTGCGGAGCGTATGCGTGCTCTACGGCCGGAGCGGTTAATGAGAGTGATGGCGGTAGACAAAAAGACGGTTGGTGCACAGAAGCGCCTGGTTGTGCTTAGCAGTCTGGGCAGCACGCTGGAGATGAAGCCTACTTCTGTGTCTGATGCGTTGATTGCAGAGGCAGTGTCGGTTGGCGTGTGCGTCAGTCCTGTTTCTACCCAATTGCATGCAGAAGTAACAGTGGTGCCGCCTGGTAGCAAGTCGATTTCAAACCGGGCGCTGCTGCTGGCGGCATTGGGGCAAGGACAATGTCGGATCCGCAATCTGCTGCACTCGGACGACACCCAGGTGATGCTGGCTGCGCTGCAGGCACTGGGAGCATGCACTGTGGCATGGGAAGATGGTGGTGATACGCTGCTAGTTACTGGAAATGGCGGACAGCTGCACCGCCCTGATACTGCCCTGTTCCTCGGCAATGCAGGCACGGCAGCACGCTTCCTGTCCACCACTGCCGTTCTGGTTAATGCCAAAGACGGCAATACGGTGCTGACGGGCAACTCTCGCATGAAGCAGCGGCCCATTGGTCCACTTGTAGATGCGCTGCGTGCTAATGGCTGCGAAATTGAGTATTGCGAGGGTGAAGGATCGCTGCCGCTGCGCGTAGCTCATTCTGGCAGCGGATTGCCTGGTGGCCATATTCAGCTGGCAGCATCTGTCAGCTCACAGTATGTTTCGTCTATTTTGCTATGTGCTCCGTATGCGCAGCAGCCAGTGAGGCTCGAGCTGGTTGGCGGCAAGGTCATCTCGCAGCCGTACATTGACATGACCATTGCAATGATGGCGCAGTTTGGCGTGCATGTAGAGCGCCTGGCTGAGAATGAGTATATGATTCCTACTGGCACATATACCAACCCGACCGAGTACGTTGTGGAGAGCGATGCTAGCTCTGCCACGTATCCGTTGGCCTTTGCAGCTATCACTGGTACGCAGTGTACAGTGCCCAACATTGGATCGGCGTCCCTGCAAGGCGATGCGCGCTTTGCAGTGGATGTGTTGCGGCCCATGGGCTGCACAGTCACCCAGACCGAGACGTCGACGACGGTTGCAGGTCCGCCGCGCGGCCAGCTGCACGCTTTACCGGACATTGACATGGAGCCTATGACCGACGCTTTCTTGACAGCGGCTGCACTGGCAGCAGTAGCTACTGGAAGCGACGGGCGTGTTACCCGCATTCGTGGCATTGCCAATCAGCACGTTAAGGAGTGCGACCGCATTGCTGCCATGTGTGCAGAGCTGGCGCGGTTTGGTGTTGAAGCCGAAAACCACCCTGACGGCATTGACGTGCACGCGCGACCCATTGCAGAACTGAAGGACATGCCGTCCATCCACTGCTATGACGATCACCGTGTTGCCATGAGCCTGTCGATTCTGGCATGTGTGGCTCCTGGCGGCGCCGAGATCCGCGAGCGTCGCTGCGTGGGAAAGACGTGGCCTCACTGGTGGGACGTGCTTACACGCGACCTGGGCGTTCCGCTTGTGGGCAGCGACCCCGAAGCTGAAGCTGTGCCTGCATCTGAACGCTCTTCCAGCTCAGCGAGCATTGTGCTGATTGGCATGCGTGGAGTTGGCAAGACCACGCTTGGACGCGCCGCTGCACGTGCGCTGAATCTTCAGTTTGTGGATCTGGACGAGCTTTTGGAACGCGAGACCGGCCAGTCGATACCTGAGATTATCAACTCCGATGGCTGGCCTGCATTCCGTGCCCACGAGACCCGTGTGCTTCGTACAGCCCTGACCGACTCGTACCGCACGGGTACCGTCATTGCCTGCGGCGGCGGTGTAGTCGAGAGCGCCGAAAACCGCTCGATCCTGCGTGCGCATGTGTCCTCTCATGATGGGGATGCGGCGGTTATTTGCCTGACTCCCAACATGGACCATGTAGCAGAGTATCTTGGACGCGACAAGACACGCCCGGCATACGCAGTGACCAGCGACATCCACGAAGTCTATGCGCGCCGTCTGCCCTTGTATGCAGAGAGCTGCAACTACGAGTACCTGGTAGACAAGGCGCTGGTATCAGGCACGGCTGGAGCGGGTGCTGATAGCGCATGGGGCTTGGTTGAGCGCGAGTTCATCCGCCTGGTGCGCTTTGCCACCCGCCGCGACCTCAACCACGTGCCACTGGACAGGCCCTCGTATTTTGTGTCGCTGACTGCGCCCTCTGTCAGCGAGTATCTGCCTTCGAAGCTCGCAGCCATCACTGCTGGCGCACAGGCCATTGAGATGCGTGCCGATTTGCTGCTTCGACATGCAGACTTTGCCGATGTCGACTTGCAGAGCGCCGACGTTGCGGCTGCCTTTACAGCGTATGTGCATGCTCAGTTTACGCTGCTTCGGCACAACTCACGCCTGCCGGTAGTTTTTACGGTGCGCACTGAGCCGCAGGGCGGTGCCTTCCCGTCAGCTGCAGATGAGCTGCGGCTGAAGCTGCTGCGTAGCGCCATTCAGTGGGGTGCCGAATATGTTGACGTGGAAATTGACGCTGGCAATTCGGCAAGCTCGGTGATGGCAGCACGGCAGAACTCGCTGATCATCGCGTCCTACCACGATCCATCAGGCAAGCAGCTGCGCTGGGACAGCGAGTTTGCGCTGGAGATTCTGGCGCGTGCGCGGTCCAGCGGCAACATTGCCAAGCTGATCTCACATGCCAGCACGTGGGAGGACAACTTGAAGTGCCAGCAGTTTGTGCAGCAGCACCACTCTGCCAGCACGCCGCTTATTGCACTCAACATGGGCTTTGCTGGGCAGATGTCGCGCATTCTGTGCCCCTGCCTTACCCCAGTTACCCACCCGTTGCTGACAGCAGCTGCGGCTCCTGGGCAAATCAGCGTACGCCAAATCAATCAGGCGCGGTCGCTGATGGGACTGTTGCCCACTCAGCAGTTCTACCTGTTTGGCACACCCATTCAGCACTCGCCCAGTCCTGCCATGCACAACGCTGCCTTTGCTGCTCTGGGTCTGCCGCACACCTATGAGCTCAAGGAAACGCCAGGCGTGGACGAGCTGCGCTCAGTCATTGCCGATCCCTTGTTTGGCGGTGCATCGGTGACGATTCCACACAAGCAGACGATCATTCCGCTGCTGGATGAGCTTTCGCCGGCAGCCCAAAGGATTGGCGCTGTCAACACACTGGTTGTTTCTAGTGAAAACAACGGCCAAACTCGCAAGCTATTGGGTGACAATACCGACTATTTAGGCATCATGGGATGTCTGCGCCAAGCGCAGATGGAGACCCGCACCCCTGAATTCACGTCTTCGTCGGCGCTGGTTATTGGCGCAGGCGGGACGAGCCGCGCAGCTCTGTACGCCCTGCATGCGCTGGGAATTCCCAAATGCGCACTATACAACCGCACACTGGAAAAGGCTCAGGCGCTGGCATGCGAGTTTGAGTCGCTGTTTGAGTCGCTGGAGGTGGTTGATTCGCTGGAGCGGGCTGCCGAAGATATCTGCCCCTCGTATATTGTCGGCACCATTCCTGCTAGCGATCTGTACTTGCCAGAGCAGCTGTTTGCTCAGCCTGGCGTGGCCTTGGACATGGCATACAAGCCTAGATGGACTCCCTTGCTGGAAGCTGCCAACCGTCGCAAGTGGGGCGTGGTACATGGCGTGTCCGTGCTTATTGAGCAGGGGATTCACCAGATGGAGCTGTGGACCAATGCTGTTGCTCCTGCCAAGTGCATGGGCGATGCCGTGCTGACAAAGTACAATTCTGAGTTTTAGTGTTTATTACCAATATAGAAGAGATCTAGTCCTTAACATACTTTGCCTTTAGATCCTTGTAAACCTGAATGTATTTCTCCATAGCGGCCTGCTTGCTCATGCCCTTCAGCTTATTCCACTCATCCCATTTCGCCTTTCCTGCAAAGTCCATCATTCCGGGTCTGTCTGTATTGATATCGCCCTCGTTGGCTTGCTTGAAGTGTGCGTAAAGCTGCAGCTTCTCTTGGTTGGTTACTCCAATGGGCAGGCTCTTGGCCAGCTCGGACGTTTCGTTAAACTCATTTTTGAGTTGCGCAGAAATTTCCTCGGACATATTTGTAAAGAAAAAATTGGAAGGTAAAGAAGTTCCTCTTTCGCTATCTGCCTTATCTAAAATATATAAGCATCTCCCCCCTGATCCGGAAAAGCGGTAAACAGCTGGAATATTTTGGCATCAACACGTGTACTAAAAACAGGCAGTAGCAAAATACAAAGACGGTTTCAGTGCAGACCTTCCATTCAGTGCTATTTTCTCTCTTTATCTTTTTCCAATCATGTCGAATACAAGCCAAGCTATACCAAACACCTCCAGTTACCGCCCAAGTATTCTGTGTCTAGGTAGGTTGCATATGCAGTCAAAATTGTACGCATATGTACAAGATGTTCTCACGCTAAATATATGCTGTAGCACCTAATCCCGCCTACCAAGTCACTGTATTATTCGATAAGGTGACTTTGGGGGACGTTAACCGGGCCACAAAACAAACCAACTCGCTTGGCGGTAAAGGACAGAACTTTGCTATAGCCACCAAACAGTTTTATGGAAATGCCGACCACATCACACTGTTACAGATTTTGGGTGGTCCAACTGGGGAGCAAATCGAAGCTATGGAAGTTGAACAAGGGATAAACTACCGGACTGTTAAAACGCAGCTACCTACTCGCACATGCACGACATGTTTAGATGCCTCTACAGGAGATATGACTGAAATGATTGGTGTTTCAGGCTCAATTGATCCTCTTACAGAGTCACAGTTTGTACAAAAAGGCATCGAGATGCTGCAGGATCCGCAATCGGCGCCACGGGCACTGGCGCTATGTGGTACTTTTCCCCCTGGCCTCAGTGGACAAGCTGTGGCAAAGATAATATCCCACCGGACAGCTGCAAACATACTGGTATTTGTCGATGCTGTCAAGGATATTCATCCCGTATTGGCTACTCGTTGCATTGATATTTTGAAAGTCAACTCGACAGAAGTTCTAAGCATTCTATCCACAGTAGACTCCGAAAACTATACCGCACGGTCGCCACGGCATATAGATCTGGCACAAGCCGCCATGAAACTAGGCACCATGTTTGGTATCGGCATTATGGCGGTTACCGATGGTCCATCGACTGCATATTTAGCAGATACTAAAGAGAATAGCTGCTGGGCATTCCAAATTCCCGATCTTTTGGCTCATCGCGATCACCTGGTGGATGAGACAACTAGGAACAATTTTGGGCATTTGCTCCTTAACCCATTGGGCGCTGGCGATACGTGTAGTGCGGTTATGCTTAATTTGTACCTGGAGAAGCTGGATATCGTTGAAGCCTTTGCTCAAGGGCTGGCAGCCGCCTCGGCTTCATGCCTGGTGCCAATGCCTAACTGTATTTTTGACCTATCAACTATGCACAAAATTCGCAAACTTATTACAATCACTAAAGTATAGAATAAATATACCATTTAAATAAATACAGCTGGAATTATGTATTAGAACAACATAGTTTTTTATTTACTTTTATCATTTTCTAAGCTTATGTGCTGACTTGGCTGTATAACTATTCTCCGTGGAAATACAATGCTAATTTTACAGTCTTGTGTGAAAAGATTGCCAGAGCAGCATTGTATTACCATGGAAAATAGTTATAAAAGGAAATTTGCGAAATACTTCAATTAAACTTGTACTGCTAAACAGCATTTGTAGAAGAAAAAGTGAAATGAAGAAATCAAATAATTGCTGTACTGAAGCTTCACTTTTGTATCCCGTTCTTCAGGTTAGCATTATCAATTATCAAGGGCTTGACTGGCTTTGAATCATTTGAGGGGAACTTGGTTAGGATAGACTAAAATATAATTTATTGCGAAGCTACTTTGCTACAAAGGAATTGCAGCGGAAATTTTCTACTCGGGAAAAGCCGAGCATTCAAACCGCAGCAAGGACAAAATCTCCATTAATTCAACAGGCTTGTAAACTAAAGGCCGATGATTAAGAGAACCCTTATACGGTTTAGAAAAGAGTACCGTCGGAGATAATGTTGATGGGAGGGTCTTTGGATTCTGGGCGAAGCTGTGCAGCAATTTCACGACCAGCCTTCCAAGTGCCGCCTTCCAAAATCCGAGCCAAAAACATATCTGGAACTTCATCGTCGATAATCCGACTCTTAACTGCTTCAGCGACTTTGTCCAACAAAACAACTGTCATCGCACGCCACTCAACGATAACCGGATCGCTTCCAGCAAACATGGGTACATTGCCTTGGCCATTCTGTTGTCCACGCTCATAATCTTGCTTATTTAATGTCAGTACACCCATATCCACAAGCAAACCACCATTGCGGTACTCGGGCAAGCCGGTGAGTTTTTCGGTGTCGACTACAGTAAACTTGCCCAGCTTGATAATAACTTCCAACAGGGACCATGTTAGCCATTGCGACAGCTTATGGAAGGGCACTAGCTGGTCAGCAGCACAGGTGCTTGGAGATGTAGATAAAGCTGTGCATGGCCACACATCGCCCAACGGCACGCCATCCAACTGAGTGCGGCTTTCTGGCCATACTGGTGCAAGCCCGTCGATGATAACTTCCCAGATATCATCAATTGAAACAGTCATGGGAGTTCCTGTTGTACAGCCGGATAGGTAGTCTAGCATGAATCCTGGTCGAGCCGGATGACTATTGCAAGCGCATTTGCCACCAAAATAGCGTGGACTCTCACTTAAAGCCAGTCCCAGGTTGCGCAGCAGCTGAGCACGGTTCTCGCATCCAAGCAAGGGATTATCATCGGATACTTGGAAGCCAGCGCACATGTCTTGATCAGTCAGTTTGAGCAGGGCACGGGCATCGGCCTGAAACTTGTTGCTTGGAGAACTAGAAAATGTACCTTGCTCAAACATACGTAGAGCAGCTATGCCCAATCCTTCTGTCCGCTGGTACGTAGACTCTGTCTGCTCATCCCAGTACTTCCACTTGCTTCCTGCTCCCGCATCAACCAACACCGATACCATAAACAAATCGACTATACGGCGTGCACATTCCCAGTCGCTTACGTCATTGGCTTTCCATTGCGCAACATGCTCGCTTACCAGGTCACGCGTGCCTGACGGCAACTTGATGCAGTAAGAGCGCCATCTCCCATGAGGAGGCACGTTGGCGATATTGTCAAAATCTCGCTTGACAAGAGAAAGAACATAGTCGGCTATAGAGTCGATTTTGCTCTCATCCAGGATAAAATGCTGAAGCTGCCCTTTCAGCGCTTGTTTGTAGACATCTTGCGATCTCTCACGGACAGACTGCAGAGATTTAAGATACTTTACGTTGTAGCTAACAGACATGAAATATATATAAAGAAAAAAGAAAAAAGAAAATGCTTTTCCTTTTCAATTGTTTTCGCCTATTTTCTTTCTGTTCGCACGCTTGAAATTGTATACCACTAGAAATGCCTTTTTGACGTAAATACAGATTTTGTAGGTCATGAGATCTTCTTTTTCGGATCTTTCTATGTGCGTTTTAAAAAATATACGGAAAATGTAACCCGGCCCTCACAATATACACATACAGTAGCATGCTGCTTCGATAAACCTGCTTGTCAAAATTTACTCGCACTTGCACCAGCTTCTTTGCATATGGACAATCTATACCTGATTGAAAAAAAAACCTGCACTACTGTGGCTATTGTCGTTGTTTTGCAGGTCAGAATCCTGATCGTCTTTCTCCGAGCCATACTTTACGAATCAAATTAGCGAATTGTATTTATGCGAAACTCTACGCGATTGATCCGCGCGTTTTTCATTAGCTTTCACATAAAACATGGGAATTAAAGGACTGAAGCAAGTAATTGCCGACCGCGCACCAGCAGCATTACGCACTGTCGAGATGCAGCATCTGGTAGGCCGCAAAGTCGCTGTAGACGCATCCACATCTCTGTACCAGTTTTTAGTAGCTGTGCGTAGTGAGGGGCAGAATCTTATGACATCCGAAGGCCAAACCACCAGCCACCTGGTAGGCCTTCTCTACCGAACAGTCAATATGCTGGAAAACGGGCTTAAGCCCGTCTACGTGTTTGATGGAAAGCCGCCGGTTCTAAAGGGAGCCGAATTAGAAAAGCGTCGAGAAAAACGGATCAAAGCCGAAGCCAGTTTACAGGCAGCTGAAGAGGAAGGAGATCAGGAAGAAGCGCTAAAGCAGATGAAGCGACTGACCAAGGTAACTCCTGAGATCAACGAGCAAGCACGTCGGTTACTTAAGCTGATGGGCGTGCCATTCTTTACTGCTCCTTGCGAGGCAGAGGCTCAGTGTGCGGCACTGGCAAAAAGCGGCAAAGTATGGGCGGCTGCATCTCAGGATATGGATACATTGCTGTTTGGTGCTCCGGTATTGTTGCGAAATCTAACTGTGCCCGCCGCCCGCAAGTTGCCTATTGAAGAGATCCATCTAAATGAGGTGCTTAAAGGTATGGACTATAGCCAGGAGCAGCTAATTGACCTGGGTATAATTCTGGGCTGCGATTATTGCGATTCGATCCGTGGAGTTGGACCCAAATCAGGCTACGACTTGATCCGAGAGCATAAGAAAATAGAAGATGTAATCAAAGTAGAAAAGGTCGCCAAGGGTGTACCCGAAGACTGGCCTTTTGAACAAGCCCGTGAGCTGTTCCACAACGCCGATGTAGCTGAACATAAGGAGGATTTTGTATGGGAAAAGCCTGATACCGAGGGTCTGGTACAGTTTCTGGCTAACGAGATGGAGTTTAATGAGCAACGAGTTAGAGCAGCTGCCGCCAAGCTGGAAAAGGCAGCCAGTAAGAGCCAGCAAGTTCGTATCGACTCCTTTTTCAAAATCACCAACAAGCGCGCTCTTCCCAAGGATTCCAAAAACAAAACTGCCAAAGGCGCGAAAAAGACCAAAAAATAACTTTCTTTTTATGAATGCCAATAGCCAGCAGTGCCAATTATGGAATTGCTAATAATGCGCTTGAAGAATCGACAATAGACCCGGCCTTTGCGTCGTCAGCAAACGAGCGTACTGAAACCACTAGCTCGGATCATGACAGCATTGGCGCCCAAGTGACGGAAATTCCTGTAGAGGAACCACTTGGGACTATTGAAGAAGAGTATGAAGAGTCCCCTTCTGGCTCACGGCTGCATCCACGGCCGGTGGTGCTGTTTATAGGTCCAGTCATTGCCAGTTTAGTGCTGTTTTCTATGCTCGGTGTGCTTGTACGCGTCCATATGACCCGGCTATTTACCTACCATGGAGCACCCATCTACGGATTAATATGGGCGCAAATGACTGGCTGTTTGATAATGGGCATAGCTACTCGTACCAAAGGAATACTGCTCCGGTACTCGCCAGCACTTAATCTGGGTATAACTACGGGGTTATGCGGATCAATAACCACCTTTTCATCATGGCAGCTACTGGTCTACGAAGAGTTTTTCAACACCAGTGCATATACGCATTCTCAGTTTAGAAACTTTTTAAGCGGAACGAGTGTGCTGGTGACGACAGTGGCATGTGCGGTAGGTGCACTTCGGCTGGGCCAGATTATCGGCGATGAGGTTCGGCTGGCGTATATTATATATCTGCGCACTACCCACGATGAAAGAGATCCGCTCTATCGTATAGCCACCAAGCTATTGGGTTGCAGACCAGCTAGCACTCGGCAGGGGTGGATCGGCTGGACTGAATGGCGAACTGTAGATTTTATGTTGGCCATTCTGGGAATATTGGCTATTATGGCCACTTGCGTTGTTATTGGTGTAGCTCGTGACACTCGTAGCGTAAGCATTGCTATGCTTGTAGGACCAGCAGGCACATTATTACGCTGGAGACTGTCATCGCTAAACACCCGTGAGACTAAGCTCCCTCCGCTGCTGACCAAGCTACCGCTAGGTACATTTATCGCTAATGTATTGGGGTCTGTGGTGTTGTCTATTATCCATATCTTACAAACTGGCGTAGTGGTGCAACCATCGGCAACTAGTTGCTATGTTTTGGCAGCCATGGCTGATGGATTCTGTGGCTGTTTAACCACGGTATCGACATTTGCTGCTGAAATATCGGTACTAACCCCGCGGCGGTCAGTTATATACGCTATTATTTCGATTGTAGCTGCTCAAGCGTTCTTTTTATTTATTGCAGGCATTTATTTTAAAGCCGCTACAATTAATTACTCTGTTTGTTAATAAGCGTTCCTGACAGCCATTCAAAATATGAGGCGAGAATCAGCGATTTAGATGCTATCAGCTCTTCACTGGGTACCGTAAACTCCATTGTGTATGAGGACTGCTTGCTTAGATACCCAGCATACTCGATAATATTGGGATCCCAGAGATATTTAAGAAAGTCGACCTGATTGCTTTCAAATGCCTGTACCACCTGCGAAATCGCTTGTGCATAGTTGATCTCCTGGCTGCACTGGTAAAGGACCACAGCAGCACCACCCATTTCTAGCCTCTTTAGTGACTCGATCATTCGCGGGATCCAGCTTTGGAACCATGGTTGCTTAACTGCAGCGTCTAGCTGTTCTGGATCAAATGCATTCGTTTGGATGCTCAGATACTCAAGAAACAGCGGCATAAACAGCGGCTCTAGTCGTGAACCCACCGCTGCCACTGCTGAAAAGTAAAGCCAGATGCATGGGTTTTCAGGCATGATCCGATATCTAAATATAGTCAACGCAATGTCTTGTAGAACTTCAATGCTTTTGGCTCCCGATTTGGTCTTTTCGTCATACATGCCGCCAATAATTATTCCCTCAGTATCGTCGCTCTCATATATCATATCACTGGT